>JACEFZ010017169.1:0-15477 GCA_014155875.1 Cepaea nemoralis | reverse complement strand
AACCTTATCCACTAGTGCAATCACCCAGATTATTACCTTATCCACTAGTGAAACTAAACCCCAGTTTATTCCCTTACCCACTGTGCAATCACACCAGCTTTTTTTTTCCCCAAACTCAACCAGATTATTACCTTATCACTAGTGCAACTCACCCAGCTATTCCTTATCCACTAGTGAACTCACACCAGCATTTTACCTTATCCCTAGTCAACTCCCAGCATTATTACCTTACCCACTAGTGCAACTCACACCACATTTTCCTTATCCCTAGGCAACTCACCCATTTTCCTTACCCACTATGCAACTCCACCAGCATATTATTACCCACTAGGCAATCACACCACTTTTTCCCTTTATCCACATCAACCACAACTTATTCCTTATCAACAGCCCCAAAAAACCCACCAGATTATTACCTTATCCACTAGTGAACTCACCCCAGCATTTTTCCCCCTTTATCCACTGTGAACTCACACCAGCATTTTCCCTTATCCCTAGTGAAAACCCAACCGCATTATTACCTTATCACTAGTACCCACACCACATTATTACCTTACCCATGTGAACTCAACCAGCATTTTTCCCCTACCCACTAGTGCACCCCAACCGGCATTATTACCTTTAAACTTGAAACTCAACCCATTATTACCTTATAACTAGTGCAACTCAACCACTTATTCCCTTATCAACTAGTGCAACTCATACCAGCATTATTCCCTTTAAACAGTAAAAAAACCCCCTTTTACCTTATAAACTATGAAACTCACACCAGTTTTACCTTATCCACTAGTGCAACTCAACCAGCATTTTACCTTTCACTATGAAACTAAACCAGCATTATTACCCCCTAGTGCAACACACCGCATTTTTACTTACCCCTAGTGCCTCAACCAGCTTATTACCTTATCAACTAGTGCAACTAAACCAGCATTATTTTATCAACTAGGAAACTCAACCGCATTTTTCCCTATCACTAGTGCAACTCAACCAGCATATTACCTTATCAACTATGCAACTCACCCCAGCATTTTCCTTATCAACTAGTGCAACTCATACCAGCATTATTACCTTAACCACTAGTGAAACTCACACCAGCAATTCCCTTATAAACTAGTGCAACTCATACCAGCATTATTACCTTATCCACTAGTGCAACTCACACCAGCATTATTACCTTATCCACTAGTGCAACTCACACCAGCATTATTACCTTATCCACTAGTGCAACTCACACCAGCATTATTACCTTATCCACTAGTGCAACTCACACCAGCATTATTACCTTCCACTAGTGCAACTCACACCAGCATTATTACCTTATCACTAGTGCAACTCACACCAGCATTATTACCTTATCCACTAGTGCAACTCACACCAGCATTATTACCTTATCCACTAGTGCAACTCACACCAGCATTTACCTTATCCACTAGTGCAACTCACACCAGCATTATTACCTTATCACTAGTGCAACTCACACCAGCATTATTACCTTATCCACTAGTGCAACTCACACCAGCATTATTACCTTATCCACTAGTGCAACTCACACCAGCATTATTACCTTATCCACTAGTGCAACTCACACCAGCATTATTACCTTATCCACTAGTGCAACTCACACCAGCATTATTACCTTATCACTAGTGCAACTCATACCAGTATTATTACCTTATCAACTAGTGCAACTCACAACCAGGCATTATTACCTTATCCACTAGTGCAACTCACACCAGCATTATTACCTTATCCACTAGTGCAACTCACACCAGCATTATTACCTTATCCACTAGTGCAACTCACACCAGCATTATTACCTTATCCACTAGTGCAACTCATACCAGCATTATTACCTTATCAACTAGTGCAACTCACACCAGCATTATTACCTTATCCACTAGTGCAACTCACACCAGCATTATTACCTTATCAACTAGTGCAACTCATACCAGCATTATTACCTTATCAACTAGTGCAACTCACACCAGCATTATTACCTTATCCACTAGTGCAACTCATACCAGCATTATTACCTTATCAACTAGTGCAACTCACACCAGCATTATTACCTTATCCACTAGTGCACCTCACACCGGCATTATTACCTTATCAACTAGTGCAACTCACACCAGCATTATTACCTTATCCACTAGTGCAACTCACACCAGCATTATTACCTTATCCACTAGTGCAACTCACACCAGCATTATTACCTTATCCACTAGTGCAACTCATACCAGCATTATTACCTTATCCACTAGTGCAACTCACACCGGCATTATTACCTTAACCACTAGTGTACCTCACACCGGCATTATTACCTTAACCACTAGTGCACCTCACACCGGCATTATTACCTTAACCACTAGTGTACCTCACACCGGCATTATTACCTTAACCACTAGTGCACCTCACACCGGCATTATTACCTTAACCACTAGTGTACCTCACACCGGCATTATTACCTTAACCACTAGTGCACCTCACACCAGCATTATTACCTTATCAACTAGTGCAACTCACACCGGCATTATTACCTTATCAACTAGTGCAACTCACACCGGCATTATTACCTTAACCACTAGTGCAACTCACACCGGCATTATTACCTTATCAACTAGTGCAACTCACACCGGCATTATTACCTTAACCACTAGTGTACCTCACACCGGCATTATTACCTTAACCACTAGTGTACCTCACACCGGCATTATTACCTTAACCACTAGTGCACCTCACACCGGCATTATTACCTTATCAACTAGTGCAACTCACACCGGCATTATTACCTTAACCACTAGTGCACCTCACACCGGCATTATTACCTTAACCACTAGTGCAACTCATACCAGCATTATTACCTTAACCACTAGTGCAACTCATACCAGCATTATTACCTTAACCACTAGTGCAACTCACACCAGCATTATTACCTTATCAACTAGTGCAACTCATACCAGCATTATTACCTTAACCACTAGTGCAACTCACACCAGCATTATTACCTTATCAACTAGTGCAACTCATACCAGCATTATTACCTTAACCACTAGTGCAACTCATACCAGCATTATTACCTTAACCACTAGTGCAACTCACACCAGCATTATTACCTTATCAACTAGTGCAACTCATACCAGCATTATTACCTTAACCACTAGTGCAACTCACACCAGCATTATTACCTTATCAACTAGTGCAACTCATACCAGCATTATTACCTTAACCACTAGTGCAACTCACACCAGCATTATTACCTTATCCACTAGTGCAACTCATACCAGCATTATTACCTTAACCACTAGTGCAACTCACACCAGCATTATTACCTTATCAACTAGTGCAACTCATACCAGCATTATTACCTTAACCACTAGTGCAACTCATACCAGCATTATTACCTTATCAACTAGTGCAACTCATACCAGCATTATTACCTTATCAACTAGTGCAACTCATACCAGCATTATTACCTTAACCACTAGTGCAACTCACACCAGCATTATTACCTTATCAACTAGTGCAACTCATACCAGCATTATTACCTTAACCACTAGTGCAACTCATACCAGCATTATTACCTTAACCACTAGTGCAACTCACACCAGCATTATTACCTTATCAACTAGTGCAACTCATACCAGCATTATTACCTTAACCACTAGTGCAACTCACACCAGCATTATTACCTTATCAACTAGTGCAACTCATACCAGCATTATTACCTTAACCACTAGTGCAACTCATACCAGCATTATTACCTTAACCACTAGTGCACCTCACACCGGCATTATTACCTTAACCACTAGTGCACCTCACACCGGCATTATGATTTTAACCACGAATGCACCTCCATCCATCCATCATGTGCCATGCCGATAAGCGTGGGCGGTCATGTTTTGTCATCTCACTCGATCACCAGAGTCGTGGATCAGCTCCGTGTTCCTGTCTCGACCATGCCACGTGGCCAAGCCATCCAGGTATTTACTTCTCGGTCTTCCCCTTGGTCTCTTCCCATCGATCTTGCCAGTTGTCACCAAGTTCTCCGAGTCATTTCTTCTCATAACATGTCCAAACAATTTTGACTGACTACGTCTAATGTCTCTAATCAGTTTACGATCTTCATTTGTTTCTTGAAGGACTTGTTCATTGGTTTTCTGTCTGTTCATGATAGTCTTTACATTTTCCTCAAAAACCACATTTCCATAGCCATCATATATTTTTCAGCTTGATTGCTCATTGTCCACGCTTCACATCCATACAGAAGTGAAGGTTCTATGTAGCACTTCAACACTCTTTTTCTCGTTTCAATTGATATCATTTTATTGGTCAGTATGTTTTTCATCTTGCAGAAGGCTACCTTTGCAATGGCAATTCTTGTTCTAATCTCTTCAAGGCATCTCCCATCAGATGTTATGACTGTTCCGAGATAACTGTACCGATAAACTTGCTTAAGAATATGCCCATTTACTCGTATATCACATTGTGGTATTTCCTTCTTCCCAGTGACGACCATAATTTGTGTCTTCTTGCTATTCAGTTCTAACCCTAGTTGCTCACTGTGTGCAACAACCACATCTACAAAATGTCGCAGGTCCTGTTCATTGTCTGCAATAAAGACCGTACCATCTGCATATCTAATGTTATTGATGTATCATCCCCCAATGTTGATTCCTTCCATATCTTCTATATTTCTGAAAATATTTTCACTGTACAGGGAAAAAAGATCTGGAGACATTACACAGCCCTGTTTCAAACCTCTTTTAGAAGGCTGATATTGACCTAAATCATTATCAATTCTGATGGCAGCTTGTTGTTTCCAATATATGTTTTTTACATGTCTAAGGTCTTTTCCATCAATTTGTAGATCTTCGAGCATACTTATCATGTCGACACGTCTTACTTTATCGAAAGCCTTTATGTAGTCAATGAAGCAAAGATATAGATTTTTTTTTTTACTTCTATAGAACGTTCAATTACTGTTCTCAGTATATATACACCATTTACTGTACCCTTGCCTTCTACAAACCCACATTGTTCTTCTCCTATTTCAGTTTGTATTTTCTTCCTAACTCTTTGCATGATAATTTTCAGCAAAATCTTCGTGATGTGACTCATTATACTAATTGTTCGATGTTGATCACGTTCCAAGGCTCCTGATTTCTTCGGGATTGCAATAAATATTGAATTACATAATTCAGGAGGTATGTCTCCATTATCGTATATTGCGTTCAGCAGTCTGGTGACTTGGTCTTTTTCATATTCTTCTAAGGCATTGATCATTTCTATTGGGATGTTATCTGTACCCGGGGTCTTGTCAGTTTTCATATGGTTAAAAGCATTATGAACTTCCATCTTCAAAACTAATGGTTATTCATTATTGTTTTTCTCTTGTATCATCATAATGGTCTTTCACATAATCTGACCACGCGTGTAAAATCTGATCTTTTTCTATTATGATTTTGCCATCTTTGGTTTTTGGGCAACCCGTTGATGTGTGTGTTCTTTTTGTTGTGATGCCATTAATTCTTTTGTGCATTAATTTGGTATTCCGGAGGTTGTGTGGGTTTTCAATGTCCTTGCAATTTTCCTCAAGCCATGTTTCATTTGCCTCTTTGCATAGCTTCCTAATTTTCCTGTGAATCTCTTCATATTTGTCCTTGTTTTTTTTTTTTTTTTGGTTATTTCTTCTTATTCCCATGAGTGTTAGGATATCTTCCATCATCCATTTCTTGCGTCCTATTATCTTTATTTTTGGGATGGTTGTTTCTGCAGATTGGTTGACTGATTTATATCATACTTCCCATTCGTCGTTGACATCTTGAAATAATATTTCCATATCGGACAATGCAACAAATCTGTTCTTTACCTCTACGTTGAATTTATCTTTTATCTCCTCACTCTTCAGTGCCCGTGGATCAAATTTTGTGTTTCTTGGTGTATATTTGACTTTCTTTAATTATGTGTGTATATATATAATCATCAAGTGCCGTGCCAGCTGGCGTGGGCGTTCATGGCTCTCCACAGATCTCGGTCTTTGGTGTTCTGGATCAACTCTGCTGCTGATATTCTTTCATGCCACCGTCTCAATCCATCCAGCATTATTTCTCTTGGTCTTCCTCTGCCTCTCTTCCCCTCGATCTTTCCAGTTGTCACGATGTTCTCCAATGCCTCTCTTCTCATCACATGACCAAAGAAAGCTGTTTGTCTCTTTCTTATTGTTGTATGTGGTGTTCTAGTTTCATTAGCCTCTTTCAGGCAATCGTTGTTAGTTACTCTGGCAGTCCAAGGAATTCGCAACATTTGTCTTAAAAACCACATCTCTGTTGCTTCTAAGTTCTTCCTAATTTGTTCATTTACATTCCAAGATTCGCTGCCATACAGCAAAACTGGTTCTATATAGCATTTTAGCACTCTCTTTCTTACATTCATTGATAGCGACTTATTGCATAAGATACTCTTCATTTTCTGAAATGCGGCTTTTGCCTGCCCTATTCTGCTCTTAATCTCTGTTGTACATCTTCCATCTGATGTTATAAGTGCCCCTAGGTATTTAAAATTATCCACTTGGTTTAGAATTTCCCCTTCTATTTCTATGTCACATTTTGGTGTCCCCATTTTCTTTGATATCACCATTGTTACTGTTTTCTTGATATTCAAGGAGAGTCCTTTCTGTGCACTCTCTGATACTACAATGTCCAATAATTGTTGTAGAACTGTTGCATTATCCGCCACCAATACTGTGTCATCTGCATAGCGTATGTTGTTTATATTATATCCTCCGATTAGTATTCCTGGCTTCTCTTTGATCTCTCTCATTATTACTTCGCTATATAGGGAGAAGAGGTCGGGTGACAAGACACACCCCTGACGTACTCCTAGCTTTATCTGTTCGTAACTACCCTCTTTATTTCCCATTTTAATAGCTGCTACTTTGTTCCAGTATATCCATCCATCCATCATGTGCCATGCCGGTAAGCGTGGGCGGTCATGTTCTGCCATCTCACTCGATCACCAGAGTCGTGGATCAGCTCCGTGTTTCTGT
Organism: Cepaea nemoralis; assembly: GCA_014155875.1. Lineage (NCBI taxonomy): Eukaryota > Metazoa > Mollusca > Gastropoda > Stylommatophora > Helicidae > Cepaea > Cepaea nemoralis. Next base: position 8,432 of record JACEFZ010017169.1, on the reverse strand, counting down.
CTCGACCATGCCACAAGGCCAAGCCATCCAGGTACTTGCTTCTAGGTCTTCCCCTTGGTCTGTTCCCCTCGATCTTACCAGTTGTCACCAAATTCTCCAATCCATTTCTTCTCATAACATGCCCAAATAATTTTGACTGTCTACGTCTAATTTCTCTAATCAATTTACGATCTTCATTTATTTCTTGAAGGACTTGTTCATTGGTCTTTCTGGCTGTCCATGGTATTCTTTGCATTTTCCTCAGAAACCACATCTCTACAGCCATCAGATGTTGTTCAGCCTGACTGCTCATTGTCCACGCTTCACATCCATATAAAAGTACAGGTTCAATGTAGCATCTCAACACTCTTTTTCTCGTTTCAATTGACATCTTTTTATTGGTCAGTATGTTTTTCATCTTGCTAAAGGCTACTTTTGCCATGGCGATTCTTGTTCTAATCTCTTCAAGGCATCTCCCATCAGATGTTATTACTGTTCCGAAATAATTGTACCTGCTCACTTGTTGAAGAATATTCCCATTTACTTGTATATTACATTGTGGTATTTCGTCCTTCCTAGTGACGACCATAATCTGTGTCTTTTTACAATTTAATTCTAACCCTAGTTGTTCACTGTGTGTAACAATCGCATCTACTAAATTTTGCAGGTCCTGTTCATTGTCTGCAATCAAGACTGTATCATCTGCATATCTAATGTTATTGATGCATCGTCCCCCAATGTTGATTCCTTCCATATCTTCAATATTTCTGAAAATACTTTCACTGTACACGGAAAACAGATCTGGAGACATTACACATCCCTGTCTCACACCCCTTTTAATAGGCTGATATTGGCTTACTTCATTACCAACTCTTATGGCAGCTTGTTGTTTCCAATATATGTTTTTTACAGTATATATTCTTTATTATTCTTAAATCTTTCCCATCAATGTTGATATCTTCCAACATTTTAATCAGCTCTTCATGTTTTACTTTATCAAATGCCTTAGTATAATTTATGAAGCATAAATATATGTTTCTCTGTTTCTCTACTGACCTTTCTTTTAGTGTTCGTTATATATATATTGCATTGTTTGTATCCTTTCCTTCCATAAAACCATACTGTTCTTCACTAATATCCATTTTTATTTTCTTTCTTGTTCTTCTCATTATTCTGAGTACAAGCTTAGTGACATGGTTTATAAGGTTAATGAAAATCTTCACATTCAATTGCTCCTTGACTCTTTGGTATTGCTATAAATACAGATTTTAGCATATCGCTCGGTAAATATCCACTGTTGTAAATATCATTCAGCATTTTGGTTAATATATCTACTCCAAATTCTCCCAATACTTCTATTTCTTCTACTGTGATTTCATCTGGCCCAGCTGTTTTTCCTTTCTTCGTATGTTTCATAGCCTCAGCGACTTCCTCTTTTAGAATAGGTGGGCCTTCTAAGTTACTTTGTTCTGTATATCTTCCCTTTCTCCATTATATAATTCTCTTATATACTCATTCCACCTCTTCATTATAGCACCTTCCTCCAATAATATCTTTTCTGTTTTTGATTTCAAACACCCTGTATTTATTCTTATTTTTCTTCCTGTGAGCTCACTGATTTGTCTGTGCATACTTTTTTTTATCTTTAATGGAATTTAATTCAATTAGTTTGCATTGCTCGTTTTAACCAACTTTCTTTTGCCTTCACACATTTATCTCTTATTTCTTTATTTATCTTAGCATACTCTTGTTTGTCATTTTTATTATGTTTCCTTTGTCCATCGGCATTAAGATTTCTTCATTCATCCATTTTTCTTAGCTTTTTGGCTTCTCTCCGGTAATATTTCTTTGCTAGTTTGATGAATGGAGTTCCTTAACATTTCCCATTGTTCATTTATATTCTGTATTTTAGATATTGCATTGTACCTATTTTTCACAGTCACTCTGTATTGTTCTTGAATTTCTTTATCTACTTTCAGAACCTCTATATTCTTGTATGTATATTAATTAAGATTAATTTATGGTCACTGTAGCAGTGTGCGCTTGGTATAGTTGTTGCTACTTGTAAGGCATTTCGAAATCTTCTATTGATGAGAATGAAATCAATCTGATTTCTGATCTTATGATCAGGACTCCTCCATGTCCATAATCTCTTTGGGTGCTGTTGGTACCAGGTGTTTCCAATAATCAAATCATTCTCTTTTGCCCACTGTACAAGTCTGCAACCTCTTTCATTCTGTTCCCATAGTCCATGCTTGCCTACTATGCGTCCATCCTGTTGATTTCCAACTTTGGCATTCAAGTCATCCATTATGATATTTACTTCAGAATTCTTACATTTCTTGAAATCATTCTCTACATGATTATAAAATTCATCAATGCTGTCATCACTACTGTCTTCTGTTGGTGCATAAACTGATAATCTTAACCACTAGAGTCCCTACACCTCATACCTTCATTATGACTTCAACCACTGGGGCTATCTGCACTTCACATCAGTACTGCGATTTTAACCGGCAGGTCACGCGCTCCTCACGCCAAGAACAAAATATTACATAAATTTGTTGTACATTACGTACTATTTCCTAACTGTTATGTTATTCCAGATAGGTTGAATGTACGTCTTCACCGCTTCCATCTTTATTCAACTTTCGTCCGGTTTCCCAATTAACAGACAGGAAACGAGCTGTCTCTCGCGGCTGTCCTCAGACGACGGCCATTCCCGCCGGGTGTTGTAGGGAACGTTTTCTTTACTACTGACTGACAGCCAGCCAGTCCCGTTCATTCGGTCTTCCTTCCATACTATGGGGAGAAAACTAGACCAGATAATTAAGGCAGCTAAAATGTTACTACTTAGCAAAATTTTACACCGGGGAGGAAAATGTGAGAGATGAGGCTATTACACACTTTCTTCCTCTTCTTCTGCCTTTCATCTGCCGATGAGGTATAGGCTGTCAACAAACACACGCAGGTCAGCTTGGCAGAAGGGATAAGATCGATTGTTCTCAAATACCCGGTGTGCTGATGTCGGCGTAGCGGGTTCAATCTCTTCATCTGTCAGTTGGACTAAAAAGTTGACGTTTGGTCCTTGATTTGGGGATATAAATTACAAGTGCCTCAGAAGTCTGAGTCTGATGGCGAGAGACACTGGTAATATGGAAAGCTGATGCATACACAAAAATCAATCCAGTGCATTAGAAGTAATAGCAGGTGTATGGACTACGCTTGAGTTGAAAGCCAGCGAGCCCAACAAAGTGAGATGGACAGAACAGTCGTGACAGTTGTAGTTCCTGGAAGATGAAGCTACCGCCCACAAACACAACGGTGGAAACAGGGCATTAGAGGCATCCTGGGCATGAACATGCATGTGGTTAGGGAACTGGCCAAAGATAGAGCCTTTCAGCCAGCGGTGAAGACAAATTATTTTCCAGTTGATAATGATGATGATGAGGATGATGATGAGGGTTAGGATGGCGGTGAGGATGGCTGTTTCAGATAACATAGGTTTTAATTGTTTATTCAACTTCTTTGGGAGCTTTTGATTTTCATATAGTATTTTCCATCTTCTTCATAAAGATGAATTGTACAATGGTTTTCTGTCCCACATTGTATATGTTAATTATTCTTACCATTTATGTTTCATAACTTACAATTTGTTCATTATTTCAGAAAATTATTAGTAGTTTACTTTAAGTGTTTATAATGATGTTTGTTCTTGTCATGTGTTGATGAATCCTGCTTTACTTTAAGTATTTATAATGATGTTTGTTCTTATGAAGTTTTGATGAATCCTGCTCTAGAGCTATCTATCTGTAACGTGTTTTCTTTTCACTGTCTATGGCCCTCTTTAAACGTAATGAAGATTTTAAGAAATGCCGCCATGATCTCGTAACCAGTGGAAGAGAAACTCTCAACTGTACCTCCGCACAGTAGACGATGGAAAGCAAACTACCATATGGCAAACGCAGCTGTGGAGACAGGAAAAATTGGAAACATACAATCACCCTCTGTTTTTAGCTAGAGTATCACATAGTCAAAGACTAAAGAGAAGATGGGTGCCGGACGAGGCAGATGATCTCCAGATGGGTGTATCGGACGCGGGACATCTTGCTTGTGACCGAGACGTTTTCCGGACTGTTGTTATGGGAGAGACGTTATGCAAGGGACATGCTACTGAATGAATGAATCACATAGTCTGGTATTTACATACACTGGCAACGTCGGTAGTAAAGTAGATAACGGACCCGTTTGCTTACCTTCAGGCGCAATGGGTTTTATGTGCTATCCCATTATATGCCTGCTGCCATTGCTTACCACAACATTTTCTATTGTAGGCTGGGTCGATTTGTTAGCACAGGACAATTTTAAAAATTCGAATCCGTCGCGATGCGGATCGAACCCTTGACAATTGACAACCAAGTCGGCAGGATAACGTCTAGCCACTACGCAACCGCATCTCCCGAATGACAACTTAACGGGTTAGCTAACGACTATGAACGCAGTCCAACGTCATGTGAATGTTGAAAGCAAGGCGAAGCTGTCACACTGTTTATGCAAAGATATTATCAAAGAAACTTAGAATGTGAATGATAAGAAGTATAGACAGATTTCAAACAGGGCGAAGGAATCGGGGACTATATCTTCATTATGAGAACATTTCTGCGATATGTAGGGGTACAATGTATATCTTCATCTTGTTTCATATACTACAGTTAGGCCTTAAAACGTGTTCAACACAGCAATTGTCGAAAATTATGAGAGATATGGCGTTCCTAGAACATTTGATCTACTCAATTAAAATATATCACAAAAAACAAGCAGCTGTCAGAGTAGCTGGTGCAACATTAAATTGATTTTAGGTGAAAATGAGGTCATTCATTGTTGCATTCTCTCTCCATAACTGTTAACATCAATGCTGACAATGTAGTGAGAAACATCAAATATGATGAGGCACGATAGGTTTGGTCCTCTCATAATTCGTGGAAATCAAATTCCAGAGCTGGGGTATGCAAATGATACAGTTCTCCTGTGAAACAGTGCTAAAGGATTAAAATAGTTAATCCTGTCTGTTAAAAGGCACGTATAAACACCTTTTTTTCTGAACTTATCACAGTAATGTCTACAGACAAAATAATCCGTTAAGCAAAAATTATAATTAATAATTAGAGAATTAAGCTGGTCATACATTTTGAATAACTTAATTCCGGGATTAACAACACATGGGAACTGTCCAAAAGAAGTAAGAATGAGACAGCCCATAGTACTTCAGGGGTTACGTGACATTAAGCCCCTTTGGAATTACGCCAACAAAAACATAAAAGTAACATGTTAAGAGCATGTTTGTTAACCTGTGAGTCATGACCATTAAGAAATCATTAGAGACAACTAGTGTGTCATCTGAACTTAAATGTTACAGACAAAAATGCTAACAATGCCATGAATCAAGAACAAGAAATCTACGGAAACTCTAATAGACATAGTTTCTTGAAGAAGTAGCAGTGTTTGACCTGCATGGAGTGGGTACTGGACATTGAAGACACTTGGGCATGTAAATTTATGAGGCAGGGGCACTGTCAATAGATCTAGCTTCTTTTTGGCGGGCCGTTTTGAGAACGACGTTCATACATCACGTACCATAATTAGCAACAATGATGACTGGCCACAAGAAGTTCTAAGCAGGCTGTCCATAAAAATACAGAAGTTTGTTGCATATCCTTTAAAGGACGTCGCAGTCAACCTAAGCATTTTTGGCTGTTTGCGATTTCTTGGCAAGTTTAAATCAGTAGTTTGCCATTGCCTCTGAACGACAGGCAGCCATACCATTGTATGAAACCCCTCGCAATGCGGTCTGCTTCTAAATCGCCCACAGCTGTGTTTCGAAAGCGGTATGTGAGATTACGAAATGCGCCCGTAACTCCTTCGCCACAGAGCGGGCCAATACAGAAGTTAAACTTACAATGACCAGTAAAATACATAAGCCGGTAGTGTGGCTTAGGGGCAGTGAATGCGTCTCATAATTCCCCGACACACAAAGTCGAGGGGTCGACATTGGCCGCAGACTATTTGAAAGCCGACCATCTAGCGTTCAATTCGATGTTATGACCGTCGGTCGTTCAAAAAGCAATAGCAAACTACTGGAGGTAATATTTTTCTCGTAAATTAGTCATAAAATGTTAAACGTGTGGTTGACTGCGACGTCCTGTTAAGGACGCTTAACTAACCTTTTTTTTAAATAAAAATGATGTTTAGAGTGCGTGATAAACTATATATGATGTTTGTTTTGGATATGTTGCTTAATCTGGTTTGGAAGCAGACCGCTTGCGCTGATTTTCAAACAATGGCATATGCATTGGTCATTCAGAAAGCAATGGCAAACTACTGAACTTACTTGGAAAATCACAAACAGTCAAAAATGTGTTTGACTGCGACGTCCTGTAAAAGGACATGCAACTAGCTTAACTGCTTAATCTTGCTTCGTAGTTCTCTAGAGCTATTTGCCTTTAACATGTTTTCTTTCCAATACTGTAGTCTCATTAACCAGACAGACAGACAGACAGACAGACAGACAGACAGACAGACAGACAGACAGATAGACAGGCAGTCAGGCAGGCAGGGAGGCAGTCAGACAGACAGACAGACAGACAGACAGACAGACAGACAGACAGACAGACAGACAGACAGACAGACAGACAGACAGACAGACAGACAGACAGACAGACAGGGCGAGAGTTGAATTGCATCACTACGTTTTTTTTTTACGTTACACAATGTATAAGTACAATTTGTTTCTCAATTTGCTTTCACAATTTTTGTAAACAATAAATTAAAAAAAAAATTTTTTTAATAAAATAAGAAAGAATTCTCTCTCTCTCTCTCTCTCTCTCTCTCTCTCTCTCTCTCTCTCTCTCTCTCTCTCTCTCTCTCTCTCTCACTCTCTCTCTTTCTTTCTCTCTCTTTCTCTCTCTCTCTCTCGCGTTTTTCTTACACACACACACACACATACTCACTCTCTCTCTCACTCACACTCACTTATTCTCTTACTCACTCTACAGTAATGTACATATGTTCATATTATACGTGATGCAATCAAGTGGCATTCAAAATGATAATATGAAAGATGAGAATACACAAAAAATATGGAATAGCATGTTACATGACATGCGTGTGCTCAACTCTCTCTCTCTCTCTCTCTCTCTCTCTCTCTCTCTCTCTCTCTCAATCTCTCTCTCTCTCTCTCTCTCTCTCTCTCTCTCTCTCTCTCATACACACACATACACACACAACATGCGCACTCATATATACACACACTAACACATCCATTCTCCCACTGTCTCTCTCTTTTTTTCTCTCTCTCTCTTACTATTTCCCTCATTCACTCACTGTCGCCACCTTTCATTCACTCTATTTCTCACTCTCTTTCTCGCACTAACACACAGACAGACACACGCCCTCACGTTATCACTGAATGTTTCGTTCTCTCTTTCTTTCTCTCTCTCTCTCTCTCTCTTTCTTTCTCTCTCTCCCTTTCGCACTCACTCACGTTCTCTTTTACTCTCTCTCACTCACACACACACACTCCATCACTCATTCATTTGCTCGCACACTCACCCAATCTATCACTCACTCATTCACCCCTCACTTACTCACTCGCTCACTCACTCACTCACTCACTCACTCCCTCACTCACTCGCTCACTCACTCACTCTCTTTCTCATACAGTCCCTCACACACACACACACACACTCACTCTCTCAATCTCACTCCCTCACACATACACATACGCACGCACGCACACACTCACTCACTCTCTCAGTCACACTCTCTCACATATACACACACGCATGAACGCACGCACGCACACACTCCCTCAGTCACTCTCACACATACACACACGCATGTATGCACGGACAAACACATTCCCTCACCTTTTCTCGCTCACTCACTCTCTTCCAAACGCACGCGTGCACGCACACACGTATTCACTCTCTCTATCTCTCACCTCTCTCTCTCTCTCTCTCTCTCTCTCTCTCTCTTTCTCTCTCTCTCTCTCTCTCTCTCTCTCTCTCTCTCTCTCTCTCTCTCTCGCAAGCACACGCACAAATAGTTAACAATTTTACCAGTAGGTGAATTATGGTGCCATATAATCGCTATGGGGTAAGTGGTGAAAGAGTTTTCGGTTAAATGTGTAACGTAAAAAAAATAGTCATGCAATTCAACTCTCTCTCTCTCTCGTTTTTCTAACACACACACACTCACACACACACACACACACACACACACACACACACACACACACACACACACACACACACTCACTCTCTCTCTCTCACACTCAAATACAGGCAGGCAGATAGACAGACAGATAGGTAGGTAGGTTGGTAGGTATGTTTAGGTTGTTGGATGCTTGGATGAATGGATGTGTGTGTGTGTGTCTGTGTGTGTGTGTGGGGTGT
>JACEFZ010017168.1:0-15341 GCA_014155875.1 Cepaea nemoralis | reverse complement strand
TTTTTCGGTTAACGGGAAACGGGGGGAACCCCCCCCCTTTTAAAAATTTATGACTATTTATAGAATTAAATGAGACCCCCCCCAAAAGGTGGGCGAGCCGGGCCGGGCAAAGAAGCAGACGAAGACAGCGGTCGGTAAGGGGAACGGGAATTATATGATCTTATTGAATTAAAGAGATCTCCCCACCAAGGACTGGGCGGGGCCGGGGGGGGGTCAGACAGACAACAGACAAAAAGACAGACGTCGGAAACGGGGGAAAGGGAAAAATTATATGACTATTATATAAATTAAAGAATGCTCCCCCGCAGGGGGCGAACCCGAGCCGGTCGATCTAATCTTAAAAGAGAGAATTGTATTTTTGTTTGTTTGGGGTTTTTGGGATTTGGATGCGTTCGATAACGTAATCCGATTGAGATGAAATTTTCTCCCGTTTTCCTTTTCACCTGTGAAAACCGACTATAATAATTTCAAAGAAAAATTTTCTACTTTTAAAAAACTTTTTTTTCCATTTTCATTATATAATTTTATATAGCAGGCACTTCACTCTAGAAAAGTTATTCAAGGGGCAAATTTTTAAAAACTTTTCTAAAACTTTTTCAATGTTGAATTCCGCACATTGTTTACACTCTTTGTCTTAGTATTTTAGGATATGATTATATTAAATAATGATAAAATTTTTAAGGGTATTTTACATTTTGGCAAAAAAAATAATATTATGCTAACTTTTAACCCCATCTTTTTCTACATTTTCTTTAAATGGGTGTGGAAGGACATTTTTTTAAAAGTTATGTGCCCCAAAAGCGGGGGCCAAAACCACCCCCCTTCAGACAGACAGCACGCTGCTGGGCCCATGTGGAGTACCACATGGCGGCATTACTGATGTATACCGGTATGAAGTACCTACTCGGTGGTATGTCAACCTGACACAGGCGGCACATGTGGCAGTATACAAAGGCCTTCATGGCAAAACAGTTAAGCTGCCGGCGGAGGGACTGGAGCTATCAATAGAGCACCTGGAACGAGAAAGGGACCGAGTTACGATTCATTGGCTTCCCAACACTATTTCTCCACAGGGAGTTAAATTTATAGTCGAAAAGACAATTGGAGACGAAAACGCGGAAGTCTTCAGAATCCAGTACGGTGGCGGCAAGTGGGGCGTGCTGTGTACCCCCACAAAACCGGTGCCGCATTACGCAAAGATCACGGCGCCAGGGAAAATAACAGGCGACCACCGCATAATGTTCTCTATGCCCGGTCGCCGGACTCAGTGCCCATATTGCAGCCTAGACGATCACTGGTCTAACAAATGCCCGACAAGGCGGCAGAAGAAAGAAAATAATAAGAAAACATCTGAACTAGCACAAGAGGAATTCCCGGCAATCATGGGGAAGGCCCACACACAGAAAAACAACGCTGTCCAAGATGTCGTCGAAGTAACTGGCAGACCGGTGACCACGGAGCCAGCCGTAGAAACTGCTCAAACAAAAACAGCTCCACAAGAAGCCAACGACGACGGATTCCAAACCGTCAGCTACGGCAAAAAAAGGCAGCGGGCAGAGAGAAAGAATTCCACAAACAACAAAGACATAGGAGAAGAGGAGGGAAGATCTTCCCCTTCACCTTCCAAACCATGCAAGAAAGCTGATACAAAACAGCATGAAAACAGTGACAATGAAGGACCACTTTATATCAACACCGACGAAGACACCGACGAAGACCACGAGGAGAACGAAAACCACAAAACTATCACCAAAACCGAAGACACAGCCCAGATTTGAAGTATTTTGTACAAAGGTAATCACGTAAATTTAACCACCATGTTTTTTATTCTATTTTTAAAATGGCTGACAATCTATGTATAATTAGCGTTAATATTCGTGGCATGAAAACGAAATTACAATACATAATCACACTCATACACAAATACAAACCAGATTTCATCCTATTACAAGAAACTAACATCAAAACAGACTTTGAAGCAGTAGAACTAGTAACACGGTTAGGATTAAAGAATTCATCTTTCAGTTTAGCGAAACAAAACAGTGGGTCAGGGACAGCCATACTGCAAACATCCGACACGTGGGATATTGTTAGAACGCACAGAGACGAACACGGTAGAGTTAGTACGGTTCAACTAAAGAACGACACACACGCCTACACAATAGTTAACATACATGCACCACCAAATTACCAATACCAACCCTTATTCTATGAACAGTTAGACGAATTATTAACACAGACATACAGGGGACAAAATATCGTTCTTGCCGGCGATTACAACTGCGTGCTTGAAGAAATAGACGTGTTAGGGGGAGAAGTAAGAACACAGCTGAGGAGGGCCGGCGGGGACGGTATACATCAACTAGATACACTACGAAACATCATCGATACTCACAACCTCACAGACGCATTCAGGCATACACACCCCGACAGTAGAGAAACGACATACACAAACAAAACACACAACAGATCATCTAGATTAGATAGGATTTACACACCCGCAACACACCACATCATACAGACCAAACATCTACGAGAAACATTAGATTACACAGACCACAAAGGCATACTAGTACACATCAGCACAAACAGCACAGCCACGCAGACATACAAACGGTCACCTCACTGGAAATACAATAATTCATTATTGAAACACCCAGAATATGTAAAATATATGACACAGCTCATACACACGTACACAGACAATATACCGACTGAGAACATCACACAATACTGGGACTTGCTAAAAAGCACCATACGAAGCAGAACACAACACTTAGCAACCATGATTCACAAAGACAGAATAAGACAGGAACGTATCATACAGACAGCCATACGGCTAACAAAACAGACAGACAGAAATGCATCACACTTACACATACTAGAAACACAACTAGAAGAACACCAACAACACAGATATCTGGGTGCTCTTCTCAGAACAAAGCTCGACACAATCACACAAGAGGCACCTACGAGACAATATTTAGCAATGGAGCAGAGTGTACAACGTAACAGACAAATAAGCAAAATATCAGACATGCAAGGAAACATGCAGACAGAAACACCACACATAGAGACTGCTTTCCAGGAACACTATACACAACTATTCACAGCAGAGACAGTCGACACACAGATACAAGACAACTTCTTACGGTATACAAAGAAATTATCTGACACAGACAGAGACACAATGGACACAGAACTGACACTGAAAGACATAACACAGGCACTGAGCACAATGAACAAAGACAAAACCCCAGGACCAGACGGTTTGACAGTAGAATTCTACCAACACTTCTTTCCTATCCTAGGGAATCTTCTCCTCAAAGTCTATCAGGAAGCCTTTGACAAAAAACAACTTCCAGAGAGCTGCAACATGTCCTACATTACACTCATATGCAAAGACAAAACTGACAAGACACAACTGAAGAACTACAGACCAATCTCCTTACTAAACACAGACTACAAGATACTTGCCAAAACACTCACCAACAAACTTAAACCTTTCATGCAAACACTAATACACCCTGACCAACAGTGCAGTGTCAAAGACAGAAATATACATAATCACACCCATCTAATTAGAGACATAATCACCTATACACACGGGAAAGACTGTCCATCCTCCATCTTGTCCCTGGATCAGGAAAAGGCCTTTGACAGAATTTCCCACACATACCTGCATAGAACACTAGAACACTGTAATATAGGACAGTATTACAGGCAGTGGATACAGATCTTGTACAAAAATCCTGAGAGCAAAGTGTTGGTGAACCATTCACTGACAGCCAGCTTCAGGCTCACGAGATCTGTAAGGCAGGGATGTCCCCTATCACCACTACTGTATGTGCTCACCCTAGAGCCTTTATTAGAGAAGATAAGACAAGACACTAGTATTAAAGGCACCTTCCTGCATGGAATAGGAGAGAAGAAGCTCATCGCTTATGCAGATGACACTGCTTTCTTTCCCACTAGCAACACATCAATAAGGAACATACTCCACACCTTTACTTATTTTGGAAAAGGCAGTGGAGCCAAAGTAAATGTACAGAAATCATATATAATGGGACTGGGAAAGTGGAAACAAAAGTCTGATTTCCCTCCAGATCTGAGACACACAGACACCATGAAACTGTATGGGATCACATTTCCATGTGATCCCACAAAAACACACACACAGACATGGCACGCACTGACCCAAAAGATCACAGACATGTTACATAGGTATAGGTATAAAACATCCACAATATTTGGTAGAAGCATAGTAGTCAACACATTCATAATACCCAAAATAATATACTTAGCGACAGTACTGGACCCTCCCAAACAGACCATCACAAACATAAACAAACAAATCAGATGCTTTATCTTCACCAACACAATTCACAGCATTAAACACAAAACTCTCATACAAGACAGGAAACAGGGGGGTATTGGATTACAAGACACCCACACAAAAATACTGTCACTTAGGATTAGTTACATAGGTAAAATCATCAGACACCCAGAACAGCACAGACTAGCACTATACTACATAGCCCACAACATCAAACACCTCACACCACTTAACAATGCAACTGCACACTATCAGGGAACACTGCCAACATTCTATCAGACATGCATACAGGCAATACAAGGACATGAACAGTTAATACAGCAAACAACACACACAATATACAAACAGTTAGTTAGAGAGCAAGCACCACCACTCAAACTTAGAATCAAAAGAGGATACAAATACTTCATGTCTGACTTCACATGCACCTTTTCAAACCTACACAACAAACACATAACACCAACAGCTAGAGAAATCACATATAGGTTATTATACAGCATGACTCCAACAACACAGGGACAATACATAGACAAACAATGCCAGCTATGTAGAAACAACACACAAGAGACAGAGGAACACATTTATTTTACATGTCCAACAATTACTGCCACACGCGCAACACTCCAACACCTCATACAAACACACACAGGCAAACAAACCGACATATATAAAGCAATATTTCTCAACACTTTACCAAAATCAGCAAAAGACATACACACAAAACTACTTATAGCTCTTTCTTACTATAGACATCTCATATGGACATGCAGAAACTCTGCCAGACACAAGCACTACACATATAACACACACTTAATATCATTTATGTACACGCGCAAAATATCACACCTATTTCCAGATTAAACCACATGTATTCCTTATTGTATTACAAATTTGGTATACATGAGCGCGAGAAAGAAAGAAGAAACTGTGAGTGAATGATGAGTAAATTATTTAAAAGATCACATATGGTCAAAAGACAAATGACAATCCCTTATGTAAAGAATAGTGGAAATATAAATGCTTGTTTTATTTGTTTCAAAATGATGGTTTTAACACTTATAGATAAGGGGAAAAGAAAAAAAGGAGAAAAGAAAATCAACTCCTCCCATTCCAAATTACTATTTATGGAATGTTTTGCTTTAAATGCACTTGTTGTGCTATACTACCACCACTACTAAAATTATCACCTTAGTAAATAGAATCACATATCTATTATACTATTTATTATTATTATTATTATTATTTTTATTATTACTATTATTATTAATATATGTTTGTTGTTGTTTACTATTTTTATTATTATGAAAATGTCTACTATTATTGTGATCATTATTATTATTACTATCATTATCTTACCCTTATTATCTTTAGTATCATTAATTTGAAAAGTATTAAGGATATCATCATTATTAATTTACAACTTCATCTCCCATGCCCCCCCCCCCCCCACCTTTGCTTAAGGTTTGTTGCTTTTGCTACTACCCCCACTATTTTGTTTCAAACATTTGTCCAGCCTGTACCATCATAAAGAGTGGTCATGTCCCTTCCTCTCTTTGTCACCCCCTTTAAATCATGTGATTGAGTGTTGAATGAATGAAAACAAAATCACAAATGGTTACCAAACCAATGATACTGTAAACACTTGTGTCAATACAAATGCTTGGCTAAATTTTTACTAAAAAAAACAAAAGAAAGAGAGAACACAGAGGAAAATATGAATGAACCCCTACAGTTAGAAAAAAAAAACAAGTAGGAAAATATAACCAACTCCTTTACTCCAAGTATTACTAAAAACTGCAGTTTGCAAGTGTATGTACCTGCTAGGCTATGTTAACACCATTCCAAAGAAAATCATCCTAGCAAATGGAATCACATATTGTAAAAATGTTATCATTTTCATAACTATTAGTACCCTTGCTGTTTTTTATAATTGCTGTTATTACCCTCAGTATGCCTCTTCTTGCCATTATTATTATTGTCATCATTAGTAATAAACAAAAAACCCTTTCCCATGTGCCCCCCTCCCCTTGCTCATGGTTTGTGTTTGCCTTTGCTGATACCCACACCGGTTTGGTTCAAATAATTATCCTGCCTTTACCATCATTGCCCAGATAAGGGTGATGAAGGCATTGGTGGAATGAAACAAATTGGTGAGGAGATGGCAAGGGAAACAAAAATGTAAAGATTGTAAAAAAGTTTGTGCTAATACTGATGCTTGTTTTACTTTTTACAAAAAGTTTTTAAAAAAAAGAGGAAGGGAAAAAAATGAATGAACCCTTACAAATATGACAAAAAAATAAGCAGGGAGAAAAAGAAAACCAACTCCTTTTACTTCTACTATTATTGAACATTGCATGCATATGTAAAAAAAAAAAAAAAAAAAGAAACAATAAGCAAGGAGAAAAAAGATAACCAACTCCTTTTTACACCTACGATATTATTTAACAGTGCAGGATGCAATTGTTATTGTATGTACCTGCCATGTTTTAACACCATTCCTAAGGAAATCATTTAGCAAATGGAATCAGTTTTGGAAAATGTGATCATTATCATAACAAATTCTATCATTGTGTTTATTAGCATTGCTGTTATCACCCTTAGTAGTTTTTATTCCTTGTCATTATTATTATAAGATGTATTTCATGTAAACACCATTCCTAAGGTAATCAATTTAGCACATAAAATCACATGTTAAAACTATTATTTATTATCATTGAGTCTATCACTAGTCTCAGCACTGTTGTTATTCCTTGTCACTATGATATTTATTTATGTATTTGGTTGTTACTTTGCATTATTATCATTGTAATCACTATTAATATATATGGCTTTGTAAACGCGTATACAAACACATCCCCCTCTCCCACCCTTTTGATACTGTGATTGTTGTCTCTGCCGCCACCCTCACCGTTTTGTTTCAGTTCTGCACCGCCATGTTTATCATCGCCGAGGGTGATGGTAACTTGGTAGGAGTTTTTGGAGCTGACAGGAGAGCGGGGCGGCAGGGGAAAAATAACAGCCCGATACCATCATGCTTTGGATTTAAAATATTTCCTTACAACAATGTCAATGGAGAAATGTTTAAATGTATAAAATATTTGTAATTTTTGCGCATATGTCACCTACACGCCCACATGCAACGCTCTGTAAAAACACGCACACAAATACTGAACACACAGTACGCATGTAACAACACAAACAATACAAATGCAACAACTACCCCTCCTGCATTGTAAACTAGGATACTCCTTGACAACCCCCCCCCCCCCCCACCTTTTCGATAATGTTTGGTTTTGACGCTGCTGCTGCCTTCACCGGTCGGTTCTAACAAGTTTTACTGCCATTTGCCTCATTACCAAGTGGTGATGATGGTATTGGTGGGGTTGGAGCTGACAGGTGAAAAGGTGGCAGAGGGAAAAAAAATGGTATACTACCGTCCTGTTGTTGTTTGTACTCGTTTTTCTTTACCCCCCATTTCAAATGTAAAAAGGTTGAAACAAATGTTGTAAAAATTTGCGCATATGTCACCTACACTTCCACATGCAACGCTCTGTAACAACACGAACAATACAAATGCAAATGTTTCTTAACACTCAATAAAAGTTTAAAAAAAAAAAAAACAGACAGATAGACAGACAGACAGTCGGGAACGGGAGAGCTTATATGACTACTTATATGAATTAAATTAGATGCTCCCCACCAGGGACTGGGTGAAGCCGGGCCGGGACAGACAGACAGACAGACATACAGACAGTCGGGAACGGGAGAGCTTATATGACTACGTATATGAATTAAATTAGATGCTCCCCACCAGGGACATGTGAAGCCGGGCCGGGACAGAGAGACAAACAGATAGTCGGGAACGGGAGAGCTTATATGACTACGTATATGAATTAAATTAGATGCTCATCACCAGGGACTGGGTGAAGCCGGGCCCGGTCAGATAGACAGACAGACAGATAGTCGGGAACGGGAGAGCTTATATGACTACTTATATGAATTAAATGAGATGCTCCCCACCAGGGACTGGGTGAAGCCGGGCCGGGTCAGCCAGCCAGACAGACAAACAAGCAGACAGACTGACTGATAGATAGATAGATCCCCTCCAGGGCCTGGGCGAAGCCGGGCCGGGTCAGCTAGTAGTCAATAAAGCAAAGATGTATATCCTTGTTTACTTCTATAGCACGTTCAATAACTGTTCGCAGCATATACACAGCATTTACTGTACCCTTTCCTTCTACAAACCCGCATTGTTCTTCCCCTATTTCAGGTTGTATCTTCTTCCTAATTCTTTGCATGATAATTCTTAGCAAAATTTTTGTGATGTGACTCATTATACTAATTGTTCTATGTTTATCACGTTCCAAGGTTCCTGATTTCTTTGGGATTGCAATAAATATAGAGATACATAATTCAGGAGGTATATCTTCAGTATCATATAATGTGTTCAGCAGTCTGGTGACTTGATCTAGTCCAAATTCTTCTAAAGCTTTAATCATTTCTGTTGTGATGTTATCTTCACCGGGGGCCTTGCCAGCTTTCATATGCTTAAGAACATTTCGAACCTCCATCTCCAAAATTGGCGGTACTTCATTATTAAATCTAATATCATACTGTTCATCTCTGTTATCATCATAAAGGTGTTTCACATAATCTGTCCATACCTGTAGAATCTGGTCTTTTTCTATTATGATTTTGCCATCTTCAGTTTTTAGACATGTACTTGTTCTTTTATTAGTAAGTTCCTGAATTCTTTTGTGCACTAATTTGGTATTTTGACTGTTGTGTTGGCTTTAAATTTCTAAGCACTTTTCCTCAAGCCATGCTTCTTTTGCCTCCTTACATAATATTCTGACTTGTCTGTGAATTTCTTCATATTTGATAGAATTATTTTTGTTGAGTCTTCTTGTTTCCATGAGGTGTAAAATTTCTTCAGTCATCCATTTCTTACGACCCACCTTCTTTAATTTTGGAATAGTTGTTTCTGCAGCCACATTGATTGAATTCTTCAACATTTCCCCATTGATCATCCACATCCTGGAATAGGATCTCTAGGTCAGACAAAATTTCAAATCTGTTCTGTACTTCTATGTTGAATTTGTTTTGTATTTCCTTGTCATTACTCAATGTACACAAATCATATTTAGTGTTTCCTGTTATATACTTGACTTTCTTCAACTTTATCCTCAATGTTCCTGTGAGTAATCTGTGGTCACTATAACAATCAGCACTGGGAACTGTTTTTGCTATTGTTAATGCGTTTCTAAATCTTCTGCTAATCAGAATGTAGTCAATCTGGTTTCTAATCCTGCTATCAGGACTCCTCCATGTCAATAATCTTCTAGGGTGTTGCTTGAACCAGGTGTTTCCTACAATCATTTCCTGTTCTTCTGCCCACTCTACGAGTCTGCATCCTCTTTTATTTCTCTCTCCTAAACCATAGTTTCCTACGGTGTATCTATCTCCTTAATTTCCTACTTTTGCATTGAAGTCCCCTATTATGATGTTTATTTCTGACTTTTTACATTTCTTTAAGGCAGACTCTGTGTCATTATAAAATTCTTCTACACTATCTTCACTGGATTCTCCTGTTGGAGCATACACTTGAATAATATTTATGCTAAAAGGTCTGCCACTTAATTTAACTAGTAGAACTCTGTCCGACACGGCCCAATATCCTTGAATAGATTTTGATGTTTTCCGGTCCAGAATAATTGCCACTTCCCCTATGACGATCTTCACCTCCAGAATAAATAATCTTGAAATCTTCTTCTATCTTGATGCCTGCTCCTGTCCATCTCGTTTCGCACATACCTAAAATATTAATTTTTTTCCCTTTCAATTTCTTGTTTTATGTTCTCTAATGTTCCGTCGTTGTTTAACGTCCTAACGTTCCAAGTTGTTAATTTTAACGTCTCTGTCCTTGTCTTGCGATGATCAGTCTTTAAGCGAATCATGATTTACTAGGCACTTTTAAAGAGGTAGTTTGCCGTTGCTTTCCTCTATGGCAGTGACCTTACTGGTCGGAGACCGCAGCCATTGACTCAAGAAGAGTTCGTCTGCCTGCCGTCGTGTAACTCGAGGCCATGACCCACAAATATTTGTCGGCTGCCCTCAAAATTACATCCACCACCTGCCTTCCGTGGCTTCTTTTGAAAACTTCCTATAAAAGGAACACAATATAACATCACATAATCCACAGGGAAACACTATTCACATGGAATCCAAAGGAAATCACACGAAGTCCAATGAAAAACACTAAATAGCGTCCCTCCGAAAAGTAACGCTTCATCCTGTCGCCATTTTACCGGACAGACATTGCATTATATATATATATATATATATATATATATATATATATATATATATATATATATATATATATATATATATATATATATATATATATATATATATATATATATATATAATGCAATGTCTGTCTGTCTGTCTGTCTGTCTGTCTGTCTGTCTGTTATTTATGCGTTCGGCGAACGGTCCATCCGATTGAGATGAAATTTTCTACACGTGTTCTTATCATTCCCGTGCAGCCAACTGTCATAGTTTGTTAGTTTACAAACAGCTATCTACGTAATAAAATTTAATTTTTTAATTACATTATAATTTATACTTAGCGAGGGGACCTAACTTAAGAAAAAGTTATATCATTATTATGTTATTATTACTTACTACACATTATATTATTACTTTTAGTAGCATTGTTATACATTTTATATATAATTGGTGCATTGTTATCAAAGCTTTATAAAATGTTTGTCTAGGGTTATTTACAGGCATATGCGTTATAATATGTAATGATACAATTTTAAAGGACATTTTGTAAAGTTTCCATAAAAATAATGCATCTATTTTAAATACGTGAACAATTTCTTACTCATCTTTTTATTTCTCTTCGACATCTATACAGTCATCCCAGCATTTATTGCGGTTTTCGTGATATCTTGGTAAGTTTACGTTCAGTAGTTTCAGATTGCCCTATTTAGTTATTGGGATGAAGATTGTTCTCTTCCAATCTGTTCGCCATATTTCCGGGAACCGGGAGCTTATATGACTCATCATCATCAAGTGCCGTGCCGGCTGGCGTAGGCGTTCATGGCTCTCCATAGATCTCGGTCTTTGGTTTTCTGGATCAACTCTGCTGCTGATATTCCTCCATGCCACCGTCTCAATCCATCCAGCATCACTTCTCTTGGTCTACCTCTGCCTCTCTTCCCCTCGATCTTTCCAGTTGTTACGATGTTCTCCAATGCCTCTCTTCTCATCACATGACCGAGGAAAGCTGTTTGTCTCTGTCTTATTGTTGTATATAATGTTCTAGTTTCATTAGCCTGTTTCAGGCAGTCGTCGTTAGTTACTCTGGCAGTCCAAGGAATTCGCAACATTCGTCTCAGGAACCACATCTCTGTTGCTTCTAATTTCTTCTTAATTTGTTCATTTACATTCCAAGATTCACTGCCATACAGCAAAACTGGTTCTACATAGCATTTCAGCACTCTCTTTCTTACATTCAGTGACAGTGACTTATTGCATAAGATACTCTTCATTTTATGAAATGCGGCTTTTGCCTGCCCTATTCTGCTCCTAATCTCTGTTGTACATCTTCCATCTGATGTTATAAATGCCCCTAGGTATCTAAAATTATCAACTTGGTTAAGGATTTTCCCTTCTATTTCTATGTCACATTTTGGTGTCACCATTTTCTTTGATATTACCATTGTTACTGTTTTCTTGATATTCAAGTTGAGTCCTTTCCTTGCACTCTCTGTTACTACAACGTCTAATAATTGTTGTAGGTCTGTTGAATTATCCGCCACCAATACTGTGTCATCTGCATAGCGTATATTATTTATATTATAACCTCCAACTAGTATTCCTGGCATCTCTTTGATCTCTCTCATTATTACTTCGCTATACAGGGAGAAAAGATCTGGTGACAAGACACACCCTTGTCGTACTCCTAGCTTTATCTGTTCGTAACTACCCTCTTTATTTCCCATTTTAATTGCTGCTACTTGGTTCCGGTAAATATTCTTTATTATTCTTAAATCTTTTCCATCAGTGTTGATATCTTCCAACATTTTAATCAGTTCATCATGTTTTACTTTATCAAATGCCTTAGTATAATCTATGAAGCACAAATATATGTCTCTCTGTTTCTCTATTGACCATTTCTATTAGTGTCCGCAATGTATAAATTGCATTGTTTGTGCCCTTTCCTTCCACAAATCCATACTGTTCTTCACTAATTTCCATTTTTATTTTCTTTTGGTTCTTCTCATTATGATTCTGAGTAGAAGCTTAGTGATATGGTTTATAAGGTTAATTGTACGAAAATCTTCACAATCAATTGCTCCTGGTCTTTTTGGTATAGCTATAAATACAGATTTCAGCATATCACTGGGTAAATATCCACTGCTGTAAATATCATTCAACATTTTGGTTAATATATCTACTCCAAATTCTCCCAATACTTCTAATTCTTCTATTGTGATTTCATCTGGCCCAGCTGTTTTTCCTTTCTTCATACGTTTCATAGCGTCAGCGACTTCTTCTTTCAGAATAGGTGGACCTTCTAAGTTACTATCTTCTGTTAATTCTGCCCTTTCTCCTTCATATAATTCTCTTATATACTCATTCCACCTCTTCATTATAGCATCTTCCTCTAATATTATCTTTCCTGTTTTTGATTTCAAACACCCTGTATTTATTCTTATTTTTTTTCCTGTAAGCTCACTGATTTGTCTGTGCATATTTTTTGTATCTTTAATGGAATTTAATTCAATTTTTTTTGCATTGCTCGTTTAACCAACTTTCTTTAGCCTTCCCACATTTATCTTTTATTTCTTTATTTATCTTAGCGTATTCTTGTTTGTCATTTTTATACTGTTTTCTTTTGTCCATCAGGTTTAAGATATCTTCATTCATCCATTTTTTCTTAGCTATTTTGCCTCTCTCTGGTAATACTTCTTTGCTAGTTTGATGAATGGAGTCCCTTAACATTTCCCATTGTTCATCTATACTCTGTATTTTAGTTATTGCATTGTACCTATTTTTCACAGTCACTCTGTATTGTTCTTGCATTTCTTTATCTATTTTAGAACCTCTTTATTAAGTCTCATGTTCTTAACCATTTTTTCCCCTCTTTTTAATCTTACTTTTATTTGTCCACATAGTGGTACATGATCACTATTACAGTCAGCACCAGGCATTGTCTTTACATTAATTAAAGCATTTCTAAATCTTTTATTAATTAGTATGTAGTCAATTTGGTTGCGTATTTTCTTATCAGGGCTTATCCATGTGTACAGTCGTCTTTTATGGTGTTTAAACCATGTGTTTCCAATTATCATATCATTGATATTTGCCCATTCTATTAGCTTTTCCCCTCTTTCATTTCTTGTACCTAAACCATAATTCCCCACTACATCCTCCATTTTTCCCTTTCCTACTTTTGCATTAAAATCACCAAGTATTATCTTTATTTCTTGTGATCCAATTTGAGCCATCGCCATTTCTATTTCGTCGTAAAAGTGTTGTATTTCTTCATCACTACTGCTTGCTGTTGGTGCATAAACTTGTATAATATTTATGTCTTTTGGTTTGCCTTTGATTTTTACCATAATAACTCTATCTGAAATACACCAGTATCCATTAATTGACTTGGCTGTTTTTTCATCTAATATTATTCCTACCCCTTTCTCATGTGTCTCCCCTCCAGAATAAATTATTGTGTGATTGTCAGCTATAATTTTGCCCGATCCCTTCCATCTCATCTCACTACTATATCTCACTTATATGACTACTAATATGAATTAAATGAGACGCTCCCCACCAGGGATGGGTGATGCAGGGCCGGATTGTCATTTTTGGGAACGGGAACGGGAGCAGGGGCCGGATATGAATTAAATGAGACGTTCCCCGCCAGGGGCTGGGCGAAGCCGGGGCGAGTCGTCTTTTTTGGGAACGGGAACGGGAGCAGGGGCCGAATATGAATTAAATGAGACGCTCCCCACCAGGGGATGGGCGAAGCCGGGCCGGGTTAGCTGTCCCCGTTCTCGTTCCCAAAAAAGACAATTCGTGCACTTGAACTGAAATGTTACAGAAACAAAGACAGTTCGTGCACGTGAAATTAAATGTTACAGAAACAGAATAATGGTGCACCAAGAAGAGAGCGCATACTGACATTCTACAAAATCGGACCCCCCCCCCCCCCCCCCCCCCCCGTGCAAAAATAGTATCCTGTCTCGGAACTGTCAGACTTTGGCCATATTAAATGTCATAGTGGCTTAGTAACAACTGTAATTTAAAGCATGTTCCTGGATGAGGGTCGGGGGTCGACCATGACACAGGTGAACACGGGTCATGAACGCCATCATGGGCATGAACACACCTGAGGCAAGGAAATTGAGGAGAACAAAGTCTTTCAGTCAGGCCTTGAGGAGAGCATTGTTGTGTAGTGTAAAGTTATGTGTCTGTTTGTTTCATTCAATGCGTTCTTTGTCTCAAAACCAGAATGTTGCCTATCAGTTAGAAGCGTGATCGAGTCTCTAAACTAGGATCCTGCGTCCATGGAAGATGGATTTACCTATCGATACGGTAAGCATGGTGCTAAATCTTATTTTGTTTGGCTATTAATGAGACTGCTGATCCAACAAGAGGGTTACGCGGCTGAGCTGTTAATGCTTCTGGGGTGTTTATGCTTATGGCGGCGGTTTGCTTAACACTTTCCTCGTGTTGGATTGTTAGTGCATGGTTCCGCCGCCCTACTGCCGAGTTGAATGCGTGGAGCAAAACTGTTCGCTGTGGATTTCATGTCCAGTGCCTTTACATCTATCCGTGGTTGTTTGTGTCATGAATTGCATGTTCGCAAAATGGCGGCCGCCGGTTGCTGAACTTACTGTGTTTGCTCTATGCAGTAATGTGTGGCTGCTGGTATTCCAGTTACACCCATGTCGAGAAAACCCGGGGTTTGGACCCAACATAAT
>JACEFZ010017167.1:0-10000 GCA_014155875.1 Cepaea nemoralis | reverse complement strand
ACAGTCAGATAAAGACGTCTTACATATTCTACAAACCCCACTTTAACACACGGCTGTGAGGTATGAACAGTTAGATAAAGACCTCTTGCATGTTCTACAAAATCAGCTTTAACATACTATTGTGAGTTATACACAGTTCTTGTATGTTTTACAAAACCCACTTTAACATACGGCTGTGAATTATAAACAGTTAGATAACGACTTCTTGGATGTTTTACAAAACCCACTTTAACATACGGCTGTGAATTATAAACAGTTCGATAACGACTTCTTGGATGTTCTATAAACATCACTTTAACGTACGGCTGTGAATTATAAACAGTTAGATAACGACTTCTTGGATGTTCTATAAACACCACTTTAACACACGGCTGTGAGGTATGAACAGTTAGATAAAGACCTCTTGCATGTTCTACAAAATCAGCTTTAACATACTATTGTGAATTATACACAGTTCTTGCATGTTTTACAAAACCCACTTAAAACTACGGCTGTGAATTATAAACAGTTAGATAACGACTTCTTGGATGTTCTATAAACATCACTTTAACGTACGGCTGTGAATTATAAACATTTAGATAACGACTTCTTGGATGTTCTATAAACACCACTTTAACGTACGGCTGTGAATTATAAACAGTTAGATAACGACTTCTTGGATGTTCTACAAACCCCACTTTAACACACGGCTGTGAGGTATGAACAGTTAGATAAAGACCTCTTGCATGTTCTACAAAATCAGCTTTAACATACTATTGTGAATTATACACAGTTCTTGCATAATTTACAAAACCCACTTTAACATACGGCTCTGAATTATAAACAGTTAGATAACGACTTCTTGCATGTTTTACAAAACCCACTTCAACATACGGCTGTGAATTATAAACAGTTAGATAACGACTTCTTGGATGTTCTATAAACATAATTTTAACGTACGGCTGTGAATTATAAACAGTTAGATAACGTCTTCTTGGATGTTCTATAAACACCACTTTAACGTACGGCTGTGAATTATAAACAGTTAGATAACGACTTCTTGGATGTTTTACAAAACCCACTTTAACATACGGCTGTGAATTATAAACAGTTCGATAACGACTTCTTGGATGTTCTATAAACATCACTTTAACGTACGGCTGTGAATTATAAACAGTTAGATAACGACTTCTTGGATGTTCTATAAACACCACTTTAACGTACGGCTGTGAATTATAAACAGTTAGATAACGACTTCTTGGATGTTCTATAAACACCACTTTAACACACGGCTGTGAGGTATGAACAGTTAGATAAAGACCTCTTGCATGTTCTACAAAATCAGCTTTAACATACTATTGTGAATTATACACAGTTCTTGCATGTTTTACAAAACCCACTTAAAACTACGGCTGTGAATTATAAACAGTTTGATAACGACTTCTTGGATGTTCTATAAACATCACTTTAACGTACGGCTGTGAATTATAAACATTTAGATAACGACTTCTTGGATGTTCTATAAACACCACTTTAACGTACGGCTGTGAATTATAAACAGTTAGATAACGACTTCTTGGATGTTCTACAAACCCCACTTTAACACACGGCTGTGAGGTATGAACAGTTAGATAAAGACCTCTTGCATGTTCTACAAAATCAGCTTTAACATACTATTGTGAATTATACACAGTTCTTGCATAATTTACAAAACCCACTTTAACATACGGCTCTGAATTATAAACAGTTAGATAACGACTTCTTGCATGTTTTACAAAACCCACTTCAACATACGGCTGTGAATTATAAACAGTTAGATAACGACTTCTTGGATGTTCTATAAACATAATTTTAACGTACGGCTGTGAATTATAAACAGTTAGATAACGTCTTCTTGGATGTTCTATAAACACCACTTTAACGTACGGCTGTGAATTATAAACAGTTAGATAACGACTTCTTGGATGTTCTATAAACATCACTTTAACGTACGGCTGTGAATTATAAACAGTTAGATAACGACTTCTTGGATGTTCTATAAACACCACTTTAACGTACGGCTGTGAATTACAAACAGTTAGATAACGACTTCTTGGATGTTCTATAAACACCACTTTAACGTACGGCTGTGAATTATAAACAGTTAGATAACGACTTCTTGGATGTTCTATAAACATCACTTTAACGTACGGCAGTGAATTATAAACAGTTAGATAACGACTTCTTGGATGTTCTATAAACACCACTTTAACGTACGGCTGTGAATTATAAACAGTTAGATAACGACTTCTTGGATGTTCTATAAACATCACTTTAACATACGGCTGTGAATTATAAACAGTTAGATAACGACTTCTTGGATGTTCTATAAACACCACTTTAACATACGGCTGTGAATTATAAACAGTTAGATAACGACTTCTTGAATGTTCTATAAACACCACTTTAACATACGGCTGTTAATTATAAACAGTTAGATAACGACTTCTTGGATGTTCTATAAACATCACTTTAACGTACGGCTGTGAATTATAAACAGTTAGATAACGACTTCTTGGATGTTCTATAAACACCACTTTAACATACGGCTGTTAATTATAAACAGTTAGATAACGACTTCTTGGATGTTCTATAAACACCACTTTAACGTACGGCTGTGAATTATAAACAGTTAGATAACGACTTCAGGGAGGTTCTATAAACACCACTTTAACATACTGCTGTGAATTATAAACAGTTAGATAACGACTTCTTGGATGTTCTATAAACACCACTTTAACATACGGCTGTGAATTATAAACAGTTAGATAACGACTTCTTGGATGTTCTATAAACATCACTTTAACATACGGCTGTGAATAATTCACTGTTAGTACATGATTTCTTGCGTGTTCTACAAAACCCCTTTACCATACGGATGTGAATTATGGACAGTTAAATAAAATCTTCTTGCATATTCTTCAAAACCAACTTTAACAATCGATGGTGAACAATGAACATTTGGATGAAGACTTCTTGCATGTTCTACAAAACCCAGTTTAACATACCGCTGTGAATTATGAACAGTTAGGGATGAGGGTTGGAAGACTGCAAAATACTTCTGGCATAAAGCACGTTGAAAGTAATAATTTGTACAGTCATCTAAGGCTTCTACCAATACAAAAGCGCTTCCTTTTCAACAAAGCCAAATTAGTGAATAAAATTATATCTCAAAATACCCCAGAGTATCTTCTGCCGCTGATTCAATCTAATGCAATGAACAGCAAGCGCCTAAATTTGTTACATGTCTCAAAGCCTAGATTGGACCTATACAAAACATGTTTTGCCTATTCTGGTGCTCACTTATGGAATCATCTGCCTCCAGATCTGAAAAATCCAATGAGTCCCTACACATTTAACCGAAAACTCTTTCAATACTTAATCCATACCGACTATATGCCACCATAATTCATTTACTGGTATAATTGTTCAGTATAATTGTTCATTATAATTGTTCACTATATATGTGTGTGCGTGTGGGAGCGAGAGAGAGAGAGAGAGAGAGAGAGAGAGAGAGAGAGAGAGAGAGAGAGAGAGAGAGAGAGAGGGAGGGAGAGAGTGAATGCGTGTGTGCATGCTTGTGTTTGGAGAGAGTGATTGAGCGAGAAATAGTGGGGGAATGTATCAGTGCATACATTCGTACGTGTATGTGTGAGAGTGAGTGAGGGAGTGTGTGCGTGTGTGCATGCGTTCATGTGTACGTGTATGTGTGAGAGAGTGTGATTGAGAGAGTGAGTGTGTGTGTGTGTGTGTGTGTGTGTGTAGGATTGTGTGTTAGAGAGTGAGACAGTGGGAGAGTTGATGTGTTAGTGTGTGTGTGTGTGTGTGTGTGTGTGTGTGTGTGAGCGCGCGCATGCGTGTGAGTGTGTGTATATGAAAGAATACAGAGAGAGAGAGAGAGAGAGAGAGAGAGAGAGAGAGAGAGAGAGAGAGAGCTGAGCAGATGCATGTCATGTAACACGCATGCTATGTAACAGGCGAATCCATATGTTTGTGTATTCTCATCTGTCATATTATAAGTTAAATACCATTTGATTTTATCATGTATAATCTAAACTTATGTTCATTACTGTAGTTTGAGTGAGAGAGTGAGTGAGTGTGAATGAGAGACAGAATGAGTGAGCGTGAGAGTGAATGAGTGAGCGTGAGAGTGAATTAGTGAGAGTGAATGAGTGAGCGTGAGAGTAAATGAGTGAGCGTGAGTAGTGAATGAGTGAGCGTGAGAGTGAATGAGTGACGGGAGAGTGAATGAGTGAGAATGAATGAGTGAGCGGGAGAGTGAATGAGTGAGAGTGAATGAGTGAGCGTGAGGGTGAATGAGTGAGCGGGAGAGTGAATGAGTGAGCGTGAGAGCGAATGAGTGAGCTGGAGAGTGAATGAGTGAGAGTGTCTGTGTGTGTGAGTGAATGAGTGAGAGTGAATGAGTGAGCGTGAGAGTGAATGAGTGAGCGTGAGAGTGAATGAGTGAGTGGGAGAGTGAATGAGTGAGCGGGAGAGTGAATGAGTGAGCGGGAGAGTGAATGAGTGAGCGTGAGAGTGAGCGGGAGAGTAAATGATTGAGCGGGAGAGTGAATGAGTGAGCGTGAGAGTGAATGAGTGAGTGTGAGAATGAATGAGTGAGCGTGAGAGTGAATGAGTGAGAGAGAATGAGTGAGAGTGAATGAGTGAGCGTGAGAAGGAATGAGTGAGCATGAGAGTGAATGAGTGAGTGTGAGAGTGAATGAGTGAGCGGCAGAGTGAATGATTGAGCGGGACAATGAATGAGTTAGCGTGAGAGTGAATGAGTTAGCGTGAGAGTGAATGAGTGAGAGTGAATGATTGAACGGGAGAGTGAATGAGTGAGCGGGAGAGTGAATGAGTGAGCGGGAGAGTGAATGAGTGAGCGGGAGAGTGAATGAGTGAGCGGTAGAGACAGAATGAGTGAGCGTGAGATTGAATGAGTGAGCGGGAGAGTGAATGAGTGAGCGGGAGAGTAAATGATTGACCGGGAGAATGAATGAGTGAGCGGGTGAGTGAATGAGTGAGCGTGAGAGTGAATGAGTGAGCATGAGAGTGAATGAGTGAGCGGGAGAGTGAATGAGTGAGCGGGAGAGTGAATGAGTGAGCGTGAGAGTGAATGAGTGAGCAGGAGAGTGAATTAGTGAGAGTGAGAGTGAATGAGAGAGAAAGAGAGAGTGTGTGTGTGTGTGTGTGTGTGTGAGCGTACGCATGCGTGTGAGTGTGTGTATATGAAAGAATACAGAGTGAGAGAGAGAGAGAGAGAGCTGAGCAGATGCATGTCATGTAACACGCATGTTATGTAACACGCGAATCCATATGTTTGTGTATTCTCATCTGTCATATTATAAGTTAAATACCATTTGATTTTATCATGTATAATCTAAACTTATGTTCATTACTGTAGTTTGAGTGAGAGAGTGAGTGAGTGTGAATGAGAGACAGAATGAGTGAGCGTGAGAGTGAATGAGTGAGCGTGAGAGTGAATGAGTGAGCGTGAGAGTGAATGAGTGAGCGTGAGAGTGAATGAGTGAGCGTGAGAGTGAATGAGTGAGCGGGAGAGTGAATGATTGAGCGTGAGAGTGAATGAGTGAGCGGGAGAGTGAATGAGTGAGAGTGAATGAATGAGCGGGAGAGTGAATGAGTGAGCGTGAGAGTGAATGAGTGAGCGTGAGGGTGAATGAGTGAGCGGGAGAGTGAATGAGTGAGCGTGAGAGCGAATGAGTGAGCTGGAGAGTGAATGAGTGAGAGTATCTGTGTGTGGGAGTGAATGAGTGTGAGTGAATGAGTGAGAGTGATTGAGTGAGCGTGAGAGTGAATGAGTGAGCGTGAGAGTGAATGAGTGAGCGGGAGAGTGAATGAATGAGCGGGAGAGTGAATGAGTGAGCGGAAGAGTGAATGGGTGAGCGGGAGAGTGAATTAGTGAGAGTGAATGAGTGAGCGGGAGAGTGAATGATTGAGCGGGAGAGTGAATGAGTGAGCGTGAGAGTGAATGAGTGAGCGTGAGAGTGAATGAGTGAGCGTGAGAGTGATTGAGTGAGCGTGAGAGTGAATGAGTGAGAGTGAATGAGTGAGCGTGAGTATGGACTGAGTGAGCGTGAGAGTGAATGAGTGAGCGTGAGAGTGAATCAGTGAGCGGGAGAGTGAATGATTGAGCGTGAGTGTGAATGAGTGAGAGTGAATTAGTGAGCGGCAGAGTGAATGAGTGAGCGGGACAGTGAATGAGTGAGCGTGAGAGTGAATGAGTGAGAGTGAATGAGTGAGCGGGAGAGTGAATGATTGAACGGGAGAGTGAATGAGTGAGCGGGAGAGTGAATGAGTGAGCAGGAGAGTGAATGAGTGAGCGGGAGAGACAGAATGAGTGAGCGTGAGAGTGAATGAGTGAGCGGGAGAGTGAATGAGTGAGCGGGAGAGTGAATGAGTGAGCGGGAGAGTGAATGAGTGAACGGGAGAGTGAATGAGTGAGAGTGTGTGTGTGTGAGTGAATGAGTGAGAGTGAGAGTGAATGAAAGAGAGAGAGAGAGTGTGTGTGTGGTGTGTGTGTGTGTGTGTGGTGTGTGGGGACGCGCTGGCATCACTACTTTTACGTCACATGCTTTTTATGTACACATTTTTCTCCATGTTTAGCCTTGTTTATGTTTACAACATTCATTTCACAATGTTTATTTTTCTTCCTATGTAAATGTATAATGCTCTTGATGAACGAAAGACGAGTGATTGGAAGGGCCGAATGTAAGACGGGCCTGCGCGCCCACCAATTTGTGACCCTAATAAAGTTGATTTGATTTGATTTGATTTGATTTGCATTCATGTCTACACAGTGTGAAGCCACTATCACATCACAGACTAGACACCTATTCCTCTGTGCATTCAGACCTACAGAGTGTGAAGCCACTATCACATCACAGACTAGACACCTATTCCTCCGTGTATTCAGGCCTACACAGTATTAACCCACTATCACATCACAGACTAGACACCTATTCCTCCGTGCATTCATGTCTACACAGTGTGAAGCCACTATCACACCACAGACTAGACACCTATTCCTCCGTGCATTCATGCCTACACATTGTGAAGCCACTATCACATCACAGACTAGACACCTATTCCTCCGTGCATTCATGCCTACACAGTGTGAAGCCACTATCACATCACAGACTAGACACCTATTCCTCCGTGCATTCAGACCTAAACAGTGTGAAGCCACTATCACACTACAGACTAGACACCTATTCCTCCGTCCATTCAAACCTACACAGTGTGAAACCACTATCACACTACAGACTAGACACCTATTCCTGCGTGCATTCAGGCCTACACAGTGTGAAGCCACTATCACACTACAGACTAGACACCTATTCCTCCGTGCATTCATGCCTACACAGTGTGAAACCACTATCACACTACAGACTAGACACCTATTCCTGCGTGCATTCAGGCCTACACAGTGTGAAGCCACTATCACACTACAGACTAGACACCTATTCCTCCGTCCATTCAAACCTACACAGTGTGAAGCCACTATCACACTACAGACTAGACACCTATTCCTCCGTCCATTCAGGCCTGCACCATATGAAGCCCCTATCACATAAACGCCCATAACAGGAAATTACCTTGGGGCACATTACTTATTATCTGCAGTAAAAAGATAAACAATCTGCTGAAGACATAAATGTGGTTGTAGAAAACACGCATGGTAATGAGTATTCTAAATATGTTGACAGAGGCTAACCGATAAAGCAGACTACCAAAAAAACTGCCGAAAGTGTCAGGCGATATTGTTGGCAACATTATGAGACGAAGCAAACTGAAACCCAGAGCAACAGCTCGAAAGAGTGCTAGAAAAGTAAGATACAGGAAGAGAGCCAGAACATATTCTTGACAGCCTGTCATCATTGCATGGAAATATGCCAGCACGAGAATCTAGCCTTTCTGTTTGTGAACGACAGACGTGTAACAGCATCGTCGCCCACCCCTGTTCACCAGACACTTGATATATATATGGCTACACATGCACACACACACACACACACACACACACACACATACACCACACACACATACACACACACACACACACACACACACATAGCTATATATATATATATATAGCTTTAATTCAGCTGCTTCGTCATCATCATAATCCAGTGCCTTGCCAGCTGGCATGGGCGATCATTCCCCCTACACGAATTGCGATCTCCGACTGCATAGATCTATTCGTGTGTTGATTCCCTTCCGTGCCTTGACAAAAGACTGTCATTAATGTTCTCATGCTTCTTTCTTCTATCTCTCTTTCCACAAATCTTTCCGGTTGTCACAGCATTTTTTAGTTATTGTCTTCTCATAATTTTAACATACGGCTGCGAATTTCGTACAATTAGTGAACAGGGGAAAACATATTTGGAAGTCTTAGAGATGTGATTCACCTGCTTATGTACATAAAAGTCTCAGTGAGTTATAATAATTTTAAGTTAGTTAGTAAGTTAGTTAATTAATTAATTAGTTAGTTAGTTAGTTAGTTAGTTAGTTAGTTAGTTAGTTAGTTAGTTAGTTAGTTAGCTAGTTAGTTAGTTAGATAGCCGCGGTTCCAACTTTACGGCAACGGGTCGTCCCCATTATGCTCCGTTTCCGTGCCAGTGAATATCACACGAAATGTTCCTCACTGCCCAATGTGAAAAGTGGAAAAGACATGAGTCTTGTCAAGCGAACAGCCCGCACAGGTGCACTGTGCATAATGCCGCCGCCAGAATGCCAACACAAAAGTCCTCCACGGAAACCACAGTTCATCGTCGATGGAATCGGCAGTCACCAGCAAGACCTCATTGACCCGGGTTTTCTCACATGGCTCTGTCTCTATCCGCAGAGCGACCCACCGAAAGCGTCGCATAAAGCACGAACTCCGCAGCTCCAACGCCGACTCCCATGAGTCTCCTGAAAAATGCACTCGTGAACCGAAAAGGCAAATCAGTCAATTCAGCAACAGCCGGTACCCATTTTTCCGAACAAGCAGGTCACTGTACAAACAAAAGCTTACATGAAAAAGCATTTCACGTAAATATCACAGCTCACAGAGTCGCGCCACGCACTCACTCAGTAGCAGGGCGACAAAACCATATACTACCAGTCTAACATGAGGAAAATGCGAAATGCAAACCGCATCCACAAGGATAAATACTCCAGAGGCCGTAGCGGTTCAATGCCTAACCGCCATGCTGGTTACCGGAAGTCGGTACAATTAGTGAAAAGGTGAAAACCTATTTGGAATTCTTAGAGATGTGATTCACCTGCTTATGTACATAAAAGTGTCAGCGATTTATAATAATTTTAAGTTAGTTAGTTATTTAGATATTCGCGGTTCTAACTTCACAGAAACGGGTCACCCCCATTATGCTGCGTTCCTGTGCCAGTTAATATCACACGAAATGCTCCTCACTGCCCAATGTGAAAAGTGGAAAAGACCTGAGTCTCGGCAAGCCAACAGCCCGTACAGGTACACTGTGCATAATCCGCCGCCAGAATGCCAGCACAAACGTCCTTCACGAAAAATGCCCTTCATCATCGATTGAAACATCAGTCACCAGAAAGACTTCATTGATCCGTTTTTTATCCCATATGGCTCGGTCTATCTCCGCAGGGTGACCCACCGAAGGCGCCGCACAAAGCACTAATTCCGTAGATCCAGCGACGACTCACAGGAGTCTCCTGAAAATGGTTAACCGAAAAGGTTAACCGTCAATTCAGCAACAGCCGGCCGCCATCGTTCCGAACATGCAGTTCGCTCTACAAAAACCCGTGGATAGATGTAAAAGCATTCCACGCGAAATTCACAGCTCACACTGTCGCGCCACGCACTCACTAAGTAGCAGGGCAAAAGAACCATACACTACAAGTCCAACATGAGGTAAATGCGAATGCAAACAATAGCCACAAGCGTAAACACTGCAGAAGCTTTAGCAGTTCAAATGCATATCCGCCATTT
>JACEFZ010017166.1:0-16470 GCA_014155875.1 Cepaea nemoralis | reverse complement strand
AGAGTCATATAAGCTGCCGTTCCTGTTCCTGTCTGTCTGTCTGTCTGTCTGACCCTGCCCGGCATCGCCTGGCTCCTGGTGTGGAGCATCTCATTTAATTCATATAAGTAGTCATATAGTCCCGTTCCCGACTATCTATCTGTCTGTCTGTCTATCTGTCTGTCTGTCTGACCTGGCCCGGCTTCGCCCAGCCCCTGATGGGGAGCATCTCATTTAATTCATATAAGTTCTCGTTCCCGTCTGTCTGTCTGTCTGTCTGTCTGTCTAATCATTTATTAGTTGTGGTTAGAACAACCTTAGATAAACGAAGACCAACTTACAAAAAGCATTAGAAAGAGCACTTGAAAGATCTTTCCATATTCCCCCAACAATTAACTTGGGTAAATGGAGCAGCGGCAGCAGCAGCAGAAGAAGAAGAAAAAGGAGGAATAGGAGGAAGGAGGAGGAAGAGGGTGAAGGAGGGAGGAGGAGGGAGGAAGAGATAGGCGGAGAGAGGAGGAGGGAGGAAGAGATAGGCGGAGGAGGGGGAGAGAGGAGGAGGGGGAAAGAGGAGGAAGAGGGAGGAGGAGGGAGGAAGAGGTAGAAGGAGGAGGGAGAATGGGGAGAAGGAGGAGGAGGGAGGATGGGGGAGGAGGAAGAGATAGGCGGAGAGAGGAGGGAGGAGGAGGGTTTAGGAGGAGGAGTGGGGAAAAAGGGGGAGGAGAGAGGAGGAGGGAGAGGGAGGAGGAAGAGGCAGGAGGAGGAGGGGGTGGAGGGAGAAGGAGGAGGGAGGAGGAAGAGGGTAGGAGGAGGAGGAAGAGGGTAGGAGGAGGAGGAGGGATTAGGTAGAGGGAGGAGGAGGAAGAGGGAGGAGGGGGAGGGGAAGCAGAAGAGGGTAGGAATTGGAGGAGGGAGAAGGAGGGGAGAGGAGGAGAAGGGAGGCAGAGGGAAAATGAGGAGGGGAGGAAGGAAAGGGAGGTGGAGGAAGGAGGAGGAGGTAGAGGGAGGAGGAGGAGGAAGGAAAAGGAGGAGGACTGTAGATAACTTCCTTACACATAAAAAGATGAATTGTTATTGATATTGCCGTGGCATGGAGGAATATCAGCAGCAGAGTTGATCCAGAAAACCAAAGACCGAGATCTATGGAGAGCCATGCCTACGCCAGCCAGCACGGCACTTGATGATGATGATGATTGCCGTGTGACGATTCTGTGTAGTCACGTCATTTTCTTCGCTTTTCCTAGCGTTGTGGTTCGGGGATTCTTTCATCATCATCATCATATATTTACGTACGTATTTAGGGAGGGGGAGGAGGAGGAAGAAGAAGACAAAATAAATATGACAGTTGGCAGCGCTGGAATGAGAGGAAGACGTGTAGAAAATTTCATCTCAATCGGATGGACCGTTCGCGAGCGCATAAAGGACATACACACACACACATCCTTTTTTATATATAAGGTAATGCCCGTTTAACACTTCTGGATTATAATTATCGTATGTAGTATTGTTCAGTGAGACCATACACTTTGTGTTGGCTATTCCGTAAAGTGGCGGAGTAGCTCAGAATTGCGGTGTCCGCCTCTGTTTTCAGCAAACCAGGCTTCTCTCACAGTGTCGATTTTGGTACACTCTCTGCTGTCCCTGGGGTATTGAATCAAATGTCTAGTCTTTTCGGTCACTAACTAACCAATAAACCAACCACCCAACCAACTATTCCACCAACCATCTACACAACCAACTATTCCACCAACCATCTACACAACCACTTATTCCACAAACCAACTATACAACCAACTATTCCACCAACCAACTATACAACTAACTATTCCACCAACCAACTATACAACCAACCAACCACCTATTCCACCAACCAACTATACAACCAACTATTCCACCAACCAACCAACTAGCCAACCACACTGCCAACTAACCTACTAATTAACCACCCAACCAACCACCCAAGTAACTAATCCACAAACCAAACACAAAACTAACTAATTAACCAACCAACCAACTTCCCAACCAGTCACCCAGCCAATTAACCAACAAACCAAAAAAACTAATCAATCAGTCAACCAACCAACCAGG
The DNA here is from genome assembly GCA_014155875.1 of Cepaea nemoralis. Lineage (NCBI taxonomy): Eukaryota > Metazoa > Mollusca > Gastropoda > Stylommatophora > Helicidae > Cepaea > Cepaea nemoralis. Next base: position 14,403 of record JACEFZ010017166.1, on the reverse strand, counting down.
CAACCAACCACATAACCAATCAACCAACCAAAAAATCAACCAACCAAGCAACCAACCAGTCAATCAACCAACAAACTAACCAACCAATCAACCAACAAATTAACAAATCAATCAGTCAAACAACCAACCAATCAACCAACAACCAACAATCAACCAACCAGTCAATCAACCAACAAACCAACCAATCAACCAACCAAACAATTAACTAAACAACAAACGAACCAATTAACTAACAAACCAACCAATCAATTAACAAACCAATTAACCAACCAGCCAATCAATCAACAAACCAATTAACCACCCAACCAACTAATCAATCAAGGAACCAATTAGCCATCGAACCAATCAACCAACCAACTAAAAAACCAGTAAATCAACCAGCCAGTCAACCAACCAACCAACGAACCAGTCTAGCAACCAAACAACCAATCAGCCAACCAAGCAACCAACGACATAATCCTGCATTGAGATGAAAATCTCCTAGTTCGATTTAACAGGGAAGTTTCCCAAAGCCATGAAGTTTGTGATAGAATCCCATCAATAGGCGGATAATAAACCACATACAAGCACAACAACATTGACATACAAGTACAACAACATTGACATACAAGTACAACAACATTGACATACAAGTACAACAACATTGACATACAAGTACAACAATATTGACATACAAGTACAACATTGACATACAAGTACAACAACATTGACATACAAGTACAACAATATTGACATACAAGTACAAACATGTTCATATACAAGTACATCAATATTGACATACAAGTACAAAACTATTGACATACAAGTACAACAACATTGACATACAAGTACAACAACATTGACATACAAGTACAACAATATTGACATACAAGTACAAAACTATTGACATACAAGTACAACAACATTGACATACAAGTACAACAACATTGACATACAAGTACAACAACATTGACATACAAGTACAACAATATTGACATACAAGTACAACAATATTGACATACAAGTGTTGTTTGTCCATAAAGAATGATGATGACCATTCATTTCATCCAGTGGGTTTGAAAGTATGGAGCCGTGAGTTCTAAGATGGCTGATAAGGCCTATTTTGGCTCGAAATGTTCTTTGACAATGTGGACAAAGAATGCTTGACGTTTCTGGAGGAGGATTTTCTGCAGTGGTTTTTCTGTTCTGCCTTTTCTTCACAGCTCTTGCAGTCCTGGTTGCCTCACAAGTGACTGCACCCATGCGTAATGATGCATGCCACGAATTTCGGTCTCTGGCTGCAGTCTCCCAGGTGTCATGATGAATTCCAAAAGCATTCAGTGAGATTTTCAGAATGTCTTTAAAGCGTTTCCTCTGGCCAACTTGGGAGCGTTTACCACAAGGCAACTCGCCGTAAAAAAAATCGTTTAGGGAGCCTGTGATCTGGCATGCGAGTCAAGTGACCAGCCCAGCGAATCTGATTCTTCATTAGTAGAATGTGGATGCTGGGCATGGATGCTCTTTCTAGGACTTCAGTGTCTGGAATCTTGTCTTGCCATTTAATCTTCAGTAGCTTCCTTAGGCAGACTGTGTGGAAGTGGTTTAATTTCCTAGCGTGTCGCTGATAAACAGTCCAGGTTTCACAAGCATATAGCAGTGTGGATAATACAACTACTTTGTAGACTTTCAGCTTTGTTTGCAGGCTTATTCCATTTCTGTCCCATACATTCTTGTACAGTCTGCCAAAGGCCGCGCTGGCCTTGGAGATTCTTGCATTCACTTCATCATCAATTGTGGCAGCTTGTGACACAGTGCTGCCAAGATAGGTGAATTTGTCCACAACACTTAGACTATGACCATTCACTTTGATATTCGGCACAGTGTGATTATTCCCTGGAGCTGGCTGGTACATAACTACAGTCTTCTCCAAGATGATATTGAGCCCAAACCTGGCACAGGCATGTGAGAAAGCTGAAACATTATGTTGCATGTCCGCCTCTGAGTTGGCGTATAGAGCGCAATCATCAGCAAACAGGAGCTCTCTGACGGTGTCGCTGTCAATTTTGGTTTGAGCTTTTAGCCTTCTGAGATTGAATAACTTTCCATCCATGTGGTAGTTGATGTCTATTCCAATGTCGTTGTTCTCGAAGGCATTCATCAACATAGCTGAAAACATGAGGCTGAACAGTGTTGGTGCCAGAACACATCCTTGTTTCACTCCATTGGTGACAGGAAAGGGCTCAGACAGTTCACCATTTTCCGGTACTCTTGCCTGCATGCCATCATGAAATAGCCGCACTATTTGGACAAACTTTTGTGGACAGCCATATTTTGCCATAATCTTCCACAGTCCTTCTCTGCTGACTGTATCAAAAGCCTTGGTAAGGTCAATGAAATTGGAGAACATTTCGCAGTTCTGTTCCTGACATTTCTCTTGCAACTGCTTTGCAGTGAACATCATGTCAACAGTTCCACGTTCTTTTCTGAAGCCACACTGGCTCTCGGGAAGAAGACCTTGATCGAGATGGGCCATGAGGCGATTGAGAAGAATTCTGGCGAGTATCTTCCCTGCAATTGAAAGCAAGGAGATGCCTCGGTGGTTGTCACAGGATTGGCGGTTTCCTTTTCGTTTGTAAAGGTGGACTATTGACGCATCCTTGAAGTCTTGTGGCATGGTCTCGTTCACCCATATGTTTGTAAAGACTTGGTAAAGCTGCTGTTAGGATCGGCCCACCTGCCTTGTATATCTCTGCCAGGATGGAGTTCGGACCAGGTGCCTTGCCGCTGGAGAGTTGCTGGATGGCTTTGTTTACTTCCACTATGGTTGGCAGGTGTGTGTCATTGATGGGAACTTGAGGAAGGCAGTTGATGGTTTCATCATTGAAGAAGGAAGTTGTATTTAAGATGTTGCTGAAATGTTCTGCCCAGCGCTGAAGGATGTCTTTCTTATCGGTGAACAATGTTCCCCCATCTGAACTGAGGAGGGGAGCTGTGCCTGGTGATGTAGGACCATAGACCGCTTTCAGTGAGTCGTAGAAGTTTACAAAAATGTAGATATACAAGTACAACAATATTGACATAAAAGTACAACAATATCTGACATACAGGTACAACAATATCTGACATACAAGTACAACAATATCTGACATACAGGTACAACAATATCTGCCATACAAGTACAACAATATCTGACATACAAGTACAACAATATCTGACATACAAGTACAACAATATCTGACATACAAGTACAACAACATCTGACATATAAGTACAACAATATCTGACATACAAGTACAACAACATCTGACATACAAGTACAACAACATCTGACATACAAGTACAACAATATCTGACATACAGGTACAACAATATCTGCCATACAAGTACAACAATATCTGACATACAAGTACAACAATATCTGACATACAAGTACAACAATATCTGACATACAAGTACAACAACATCTGACATACAAGTACAACAATATCTGACATACAAGTACAACAATATCTGACATACAAGTACAACAATATCTGACATACAAGTACAACAATATCTGACATACAAGTACAACAATATCTGACATACAAGTACAACAATATCTGACATACAAGTACAACAATATCTGACATACAAGTACAACAATATCTGACATACAAGTACAACAATATCTGACATACAAGTACAACAACATCTGACATACAAGTACAACAATATCTGACATACAAGTACAACAATATCTGACATACAAGTACAACAATTCATATTGTTCAAACTGTGCTAGCAATGTCATGAGCACGGTGACATGCCGTTTTGACAGCTGGGCTCATCGCTTGCCAAAGTGAGGGCAATGTTAGACATTGGTCCTGCCTACTCTCAGGCATAGAAACTATGATGGTTCTTTCTCATCACAGACCCATAGCAGAAAACAGCGTCTGGACAATTTATTATTCTTTTATTATCCTGTTTATTATTTCATTAATTATTCTATTTATTATTCTATTTATTATTCTATATATTATTATTTTATTATTATTTTATTTATTTTTATATTCGTTATGTTATTTGTTATTCTATTTATTATGGTATTTATTATTTTATGCATTATTCTATTTACTATTTTATTTATTATTCTATTTCTTATTCTATTTATGTTACTATTTATTATTCTATTGTTATTTTTTATCATTCTGTTTATTATGTTATTTATTATTCCATTTATTATTTTACTTATTATTCTAATTATTATTTTATTTATTATTCTGTTATTATTATTTTTATTATTCTGTTTATTATTTTATTGATTATTCAAGTTATTATTATATTTATTATTCTATTCATTATTTTATGTATTATTCTATTCATATTTATTAAATTTATTATTCATGTTGTTAATTATCTATTATGTGTCTCACTGTAGGTTCTCTGCGTGTATGTGGACAAGCAATTCCCTGTCGTGTACAGCTGACCTCACATGTGATCTCAAACATCCAAATGAGACTGACGCCCTGAGAATTCTGTCGGTAAACAAACCAGAAATATTACGAACAACACGACTACGTTCAAATGTCTTCGCCTGTAACGTAAGCCTTTCTGAGAAGCAGCTGGTGTGCCAGTGACAGCTAGCCAATCGCAATCGCTATGTGGCTCATGTTGAGATAAACTACTTTCACTTCTTGAACGAATTTACACAGAAGTCAAGATGTGTAGGATTACGATTCAGTTTTAGTAATGAATCATTGCTCTACGATCCGGTTTCAGATGGTATCGAAATATGCAACATTAGCAGCAATGCAACAATTGGAAACCAACGCAGTTTAACATTTAGCCATCACACATTGCCTCAAACCAACAAGTTAGTAAAGCTTCCACTGATAGTATCCTTTGGAACAATACCACAGATACTCAAACACATTATACAAAAGAACCATTTCATCACCACGATGATGATGATGATGATGACCACCACCACCACCACTACGACCACCACGACGGAGACAAAACCCACATCATCATTGCCGCTGTTGTCAGCATGGTGGTTACCTCGGGTCTAATCGTTTTCGCATTTCTTTTCCGAAGACAAACTCTGAGAATGAGAAGACAGCAAGGCACAGGCGCGGAATACGTCTCAAGGAGTTCTACAACAGAGCACACACACAATCAAACAAGTGACAGGCACAGGCGAGGAATACACACACAATCAAACAAATGACAGGCACAGGAAGGTTTCCTCGGCTTACGATCATTCTTCAGCCTCTATCGCTCATAGTTTGTCAACAATATAGTTACAGTCCGGTATAAGTCAACAGTATAGTTATAGCCCGGTTTGAATCAACAGTATAGATATAGTCATGTTTGAATAAACAATGTAAGTATAGTCATGTCTGAATAAACAGTATAGTTATAGTTCAGAGTGAATCAACAGTATAGATAGTCCTAGCCGAAGAAAAAGTGTAGATACAGTTCTGTTGGAAGCATGAGTATAGTTACAGTCATAACTGAATCAACAGTATAGATCCAGTCCTGTCTGAATCAACAGTATAGATATAATCTAGTCTGAATCAACAGTATAGATACAGTCCTATTTGAATCAACAGTATAATTACAATCCTGTCTGAATCAACAGTATAGTTATAGTCCTGTTTGAATAAACAGTATTGTCAGGGTCTTAAACTTGGCTCGCTTTCCTAACAAGTGTGAGACAGTACAAATACAACGTGATTTGACGTAAGACTCAACGACACATCGTTCGATGGATTTATTAACATATCAAATACAGAACGATGATCACAAATACATATAATGGATACTTTACAACTTACATCCACAATACAGTCACAAGTCTGACTCGCAAGATGTCCAGGCACTCGCCTTTCAATACAGAAACCATACAACGCCTTTCTCACACGTCCGTCATGTTCCGTGTCCCAGAGCTGTCTGGACCTGGTTCGCAACTTGCCTCCTGCCTGACGTGGCGTCACGTGGCAGGCGTGCGTCTTGCGTTGGCGGCCTGACCGCTGGTCAGCCAGCGATCTCGCAGGCCGATAACTCCTATTTGCCTGGCGGCGCAACGAAGTTGTTGCATCCCTTAATGGGAGCTAAGTCGCCTGGCGGTCGTAACGATGTCCCTGCATCGCTGTCCCCTGTCGGACTCTGACACGCTCCCCCGGTAAAATCCATGAAAGATGTCGTCTTTCATGTCTAATGTCTGTACCTGTTGGGTTAATAGTATGCCCTTGTCAGAGTCTACCTTCCCATTGTTATACACAACGTTATCAAAATTACACACATGGCATAGAAATATATAAGAACTGGGAGTTGGGTACAAAGACATGTGGTGCTTCACGTTTAACACATATCAGGCTTCACCCTCTCGATGGCTGGTTACCTCAATCGTATTATCACCCAGTCGGATCAGTAGCACCAGCTTCACGCATCTACGTCAACGCAATTTGAAAAAAAATAATAATATGGTTCTTGAAACAAAAACCATCTCGCGAGACTGAAATACGACTTTATATAAGTCGTATAAAACACTCAAACCCTGTCCCTACTTGGCCAGGAGTTATTGTGTTGGTATACAATGTTGGCAACCCTCTGCCATGCCCAGTAGATGCCTGCCTGTGGTGTCAACACTTTAACAACAACATGTTATATTACACACAACACATTAGCATATACATTTCAACTTATGGCCCTTTGTGTGAAAATGTAATAACAATAAATGAAAGGGAAATAATTCATACATTAGTGAAACAATAATTTACAATAACTATTTAATTTCTTAGTGTCATTGCTTGACGTTTCTTCATATTAACGCGAAAAAGTCGGCAATATGAATACGTTAATCAAGATATGATTCTAAGATTACATTAGAGAAATAAATAAACACACAATTCGTGTATTCAATTTTATAGAATCCTAAACATTTTAGAATCGTCAAAACTTTTTAATCTTTTATATGTTGTGTGCTATTTTTGTTCTAAATTTCTAATTAATCCGGAAGTACACACGAGCTCTAAAATCAGCTGATGGTAAAGCTTGTAGAACACACCTGTTCCGGTTTGATGTAGTTTAAGGAAGGAACAATGTTCTCAAAGTTCGTGTTGGATTTTGGTACACAATCTTCTGGATTACGATCGAATGTTCATGTGTTAGATGTTTCAGTCGAACACTAAAGGTTTCGGTTCACTGCAGAGGTGTAGAAAAGTCGTCACTGTTCAGTTTTTACTTTCACACTCGTAATTAAAATGTTCCTGGAGGATTCAACACAAAGTTGTCACTGTCAAGTTGGATAATTCGCTTCAGGTAAGTGCGAATGTGACACTGTTCTTGTACGTAATATATACAGTTAATAAAGTTCGCTTTCTACCACATACTACACATTTATACACGACAATCACTACATGAACTAGTAAAATACGAACACTATATATAATGGGAGTAATCCCTATCACAATATTGTAGACATTACACAGCTTTTTGTGAATGGAAAACCACTATTCACTGCTAAATGGCTGTGTCGGTCTGAGTGTATTTCTACATACTGCACTCAGACATTGGTGCTCACTGGGTCGGTCGGACAACGTGACAAAAGATCGGCAATTGAATTGGTTCTGCCTGGGATATGTCGAACCTCAAAGCTATAATCTTGAAGTTTCAGAGACCAACGCGCTATCATATGGTTCGATGGCACACCTGAATTCATCCATCGTAAGGGGCTGCTGTCCGATTCTACGATGAAATGGTGTCCTAGAAGAAATCTAGACAATTTGGTGATACCTACTACTAAAGCTAGGGCTTCCAATTGAGGAATGGACCATGCCCACTCTCGGGCTTTCAGCTTCCGGGATACAAAATAAACTGGGTGGAGGATGTTGTTGTACTCCTGCAACAGGACTGCTCCAATCGCCACGGAGCTAGCATCTGTGCGTAATCTGAAAGGTAAACGGATATCGGGCAATTTAAGGATAAGATTCTGTTTATTCTTATCGGAAAAACATGATAGCACTTTATTAAATGCGATTTTTAGGCATTGATCGTGTACAATTTTCTCAGGTTTATCCTTTGTTAGTAAATTAGTAAATACCTCGGTCAGTTCCGAAAAATCAGGAATAAATTGCCTATAGTAATTGATTAGGCCCAGCAAACTTCTGACTTGTTTTTTTAGTAGTCGGAAGTGAGAGTTTTAGTATCTTGGACACAATTTTATCGTCTGTCGTGACAAAGCCATTGGATATTTTGTAACCCAAGAATGATATTTCCTGGTAGGCTATGTCTACTTTTGCAGGCTTCACTGTCAGTCCGTGCTGTTTGATCCGTTCAAATGTTTGGTCTAATGTCTTAATGTGCTCCGTCATTGTCTCTGTGTGAATGCATATGTCGTCAATATAGCAAATTATGTTAGGAATGTCTCTTAGCAGTAGTCGTGTCATACGTACGAATGTGGCTGGGGCGTTAACAAGCCCAAATGGAAGTTTGCACCATTCGTACAGTCCCCAAGGTGTGGCGAAAGCTGTCAGATGTCTGCTCTGTTCGTCTACAGCAATCTGCCAATAACCTTTAACCATGTCTACAGTCGTAAAGAACCTAGCGTCTGTCAGTTCTGTCAGAAGATCGTCAGTGTTTGCCATAGGCTCAAGATCTAGAACAGTTATTTTATTCAGTTTTCGGTAGTCGATGCACAGTCTTATTGTATTGTCCTTTTTGCGTACTATGACCATGGGAGATGAGTAGTCTGATTGGGATCGTCTTATGATGTTATTTTTCTCTAAGTTGATGATTTCTTGATGTAACTGTTCTTTGTAATGTAATGGGATGGTGTATGGTCTGCATCTAATGGGTGTGTTTGATGTGAGTGCGATGTGATGCTGTATTAATTCTGTTTGTCCTGGGTTGTTGGAAAAGATGGTGTTGTACTGTTGTATAAGTTGTTTGCAACTGTCTGTGTCTGCTTGAGTTAAATTTGGGTTGATTTTGATCTCCTTCAAGCAGTCTGTCGTGTCTAATGCAGGTGTTGGAATTTCGTCACTAGCATCGTCGTCTTCATGATCTATTATCACTGTACAAGCTGTTGTATCGTCTTGTTCGTCGTCTCTGTTGTGGTATGGTCTTAGCATATTTATGTGAAATATTTTGTGTTTGTTTTTTATAAGGATCTCGTAGTCTACAGGTGAAATCTGTCTTGTCACTTTAAAAGGTCCCTGCCAAGAATCAGTCAGAAGGTGTCTGTCACTAGGTAGCAGAAGAAGAATGTCCTGTCCAGGTGTCAATGTTATTGTCCTGTTACCTTTGTCAGCATACTGTCTATAAGTAGCACCAGATAGTTTTAGTGCATTCTTTGCAATAACACAAGATTTGATGATTCTTTCACGCAACGATGTCACATATGAGTATGATGATATGGGTTTAAGTACTGGTGTAGAGTCAGTTAACATTTGGTGGTAAATGGTCAATGGGCCACGTGGTTTGGCACCATAGATAAGTTCAAAAGGAGAGAAACCGGTACTAGCATGTGGTACCTCGCGATAAGCAAAAAGAATAGCTGGTAGATATACATCCCAGTTGTTGGGGTGTTCTTGCGTCACTTTTGCAAGCATGTGCTTAAGATCCCCGTTAAATTTTTCTATCACTCCGCTACTGTGAGGATGGTAGGGGGAATTGAAACACTGCTTAACTCCCAGCATTTTGGTGAAAGCTTGGGTGGATGCGGCAATAAACTGAGTGCCCCTATCAGATTGGATAGTATCTGGAAACCCTATCCTAGAAAAAATATGGAAGAACACTTCCATTATTTCATTGGCAGTTATGTTCTTTAACGGAATAGCTTCTGGCCAGCGACTACATTGATCAATGACCGTTAGAATAAATTTATTCCCTCTAGTTGTTGTATGACTGAGAGGGCCCACTATGTCAACCGATAGCTTTTCAAAAGGTCGACTGGCTAAGTCGGTAACTTGCAACTTTGCCTGTGGGTGTTTACCTTTTTTAACCAGTTTCTGGCAGGTGTCACAACTTCTGCAATATTCTTTAATGTCATTGCAAAATTTTGGCCAGTGAAATTGTGTCAATAACCTTGATCTGGTCTTAACGTATGCCATATGTCCTGCAAGAGGTATATCGTGTGCAAGATGTAAGGCTTGTTTGCGATAACTAGTTGGCAAAACAGTTTGCTCTGTGGTATTGTCACCTCTGGTGTAATACCTAGTGAGTATGTCATTTTTCATCGCAAAATGCCATTTTGCATTCTTGGTTACTTTTGGCTTTCGGCCGATCAGGTCAAAGTATTTTGACAATGAAGGATCAGCTTTTTGGGCTGTTACAAATGCTTCCTTCATGGTGTTAGTAGGTAGTGAAACTGGGCTGAGCAATTGTATCGCCTCAGTTTGATTTACTTCATCTTGCACTCTAGCAGTAGCTCGTGTTACTGCGTTCACACACTCAATGATATCAGATGATGATGATGGAACAATAGTTTCAATGCTGTCATGAGAACTTAGTGCTACATTAGCTACATTAAAATCAATAGGTGGTGTGACATTTTCAATGATGACATTTGATGGTGATCTTATGGTATCATCATTACATGAAGATGTTATGTCATGAGGTTTGTCATTTACCTCAGGTAAATTACCAATAATTATATCACAAACTGGACTGGTTAGTGCAGCGCACTTTACTTTCCCAGTGAGGAAAGGTGTATCAATATATGCCCATGCTAATGGGTATCTCTCAATATTGCCTGAGAATGTTCTACATGTTACGTGCCTGCCTGTGTAATCTGTAGGCAATATGAACGTTCTTTTCAGGCCAATGATTGTACTTCCTGTGTCGCGAAGGACTGTAGCATATTTGCCATTTACATATCCGTGATGGATGTTTATTCTGCCCTTTGAACCTATTACCGAATTAGCTTCTTCATTGGCAATAGGGATGGTATGACCGCATTTTAAAATACCATCTTCATAGAAAGTATTACAAACATAGCATTTGTTTGCGTTGAATATGTCAACAGCCTGTGCTGAGTTCACAGGATGTTTCTCTGGCTCTTCTTCTTCAGACGCGGAACTATCATACAAGGCGGCACTTGCTTTTTTGGTCATCTGCCTGCCCTCACAATCCCTCCGATGGTGTCCGAACGCCTTACAGAGAAAACATTTAGTCAACCCTTTGAAGGTTTCACGCTCCTGATTTTGTCGATTTACCCTGTGTTGTAAGTACGTCTTGTAACGAGGGTTTTTATCACACATCTCACTCATCCACACTAGAGCATTCATTCTCTAACAAAAATTTAGCAAAGGCTGAAGGAATAGATGACACAATTTTGTCTCTAATAATTAGATCTTCCAATCTCTGATAACTTTTTTCAATTTTGGCTGCTGACGTCCATTTGGTGAAAATATCTCGGACTAAGCAGAGGTAGTCAGAGAACGTTTGAGTCGGTTTTGGGCTCAATTTACTGAACTGTTCTCTGTAACCTGCCTCATCTAACATAAAATGTGCCATAATCTTAGATTTCAGATAATGGTAATCTTTTCTGAGGTCTTTGGGGATGGTTTCAATAACTTTAAGAGGTTCCCCTGACAAACTCCTCATGTACACAATATTCCATTCAGACAGTGGAACTTGATAATGTTCCATTAAAGTTTCAAAATTTTGGGTAAAGGCTGCAATGCAGTCACCCGAGGTATAATTACGTACAATACCTTGATATTTCTTATACTGGTTTTCTTTCTCCAGTCTTTCAGATTTCTTAAACTCTTTGTTAATGGCAGTCTCAGTGTCAAGTTGTTTCATCTTCAACTGTAACTCCAGTTCTTCTCTCTTACTCTGAGCTGCTATTTCTGCCTTTTTCAGCTCACTATCTATCTCAGCTTGCTTGGTCTTTTCAGCCAATTCTGCATGCTTTAAGGCTGTGTCTGCCTCTACTTGCTTGGCAGCTCTTTCTGCTGCTCTTTCTCCGCGTTCATTAGCTTTTTCCTGAACAAGTAAGTATTCTGCGTATTTATTCTCACTCCACTTTGTTAACTCATCACCTGCTAACTTTAATTTTAACCCCATATCAATGAAGTCAAATAATGAAGACATGATGGAAAAATGTCAATGAAATACAAGCCACACAAAATATATTACAAGTGGTTAGTAATCAACAAGTTACAATCTGTTTATATGGACGATATGTGCCTAAAAATGCATTTTTAAAGTATACGAAAAGGAAAAAGTATACTCAAGTGCCCTGGATGCGGTGAAGAACGGTTGGAAATCGGGCTAGGAACTGTAGGGTCGCTACCTCAGACTACAAATGACCTCTACGGCAAGGTTTCGGATGGTACGGAAAAACCTGCTTTTATTTTGGAAGAAGATAAATTAGCGTCTATTTGTTGGTGTGTGCCTGCTTGTCACTAAGTGTTGATTAGGTTTGTATGGCGTTGAGTATAATTGTATGTCGTAAGTTTGTCCGCCAACAATTTTTTTACAATACACGTTACTTTCTTTCCAAACACTTTTCGCGTTCCACAAACTCAATTCACAAAGACAATCTACAAGTATCTTAACACTCTACAACATTGATGACACATCACTTACATCAAGATGACATTCAGTAAGGACATAGACATCAAGTTTACAAGATGGCGACAAGGTCAAAATGGCGACAAGATCACAATGTCGACAAGGTCAAAACGGTGACAAGTTTCACAAATCACAAATGTTTTACACGCTTACAGGATCAAACAGAATGTATGCATTGTACGTTTACAAATGGTCTTACACATGTTTAAATAATGTAGTAACAATCAAAATGAGCCTTCCATGATCACATTTAAGTTTAAATCTAATTAAATTAAACGTTCAACAAGGACAAGCTATTCACGTTCAAATATAACTAAATTAAAGCTGGACGAGCCCTCCACGTTCACACATGTCAGGGTCTTAAACTTGGCTCGCTTTCCTAACAAGTGTGAGACAGTACAAATACAACGTGATTTGACGTAAGACTCAACGACACATCGTTCGATGGATTTATTAACATATCAAATACAGAACGATGATCACAAATACATATAATGGATACTTTACAACTTACATCCACAATACAGTCACAAGTCTGACTCGCAAGATGTCCAGACACTCGCCTTTCAATACAGAAACCATACAACGCCTTTCTCACACGTCCGTCATGTTCCGTGTCCCAGAGCTGTCTGGACCTGGTTCGCAACTTGCCTCCTGCCTGACGTGGCGTCACGTGGCAGGCGTGCGTCTTGCGTTGGCGGCCTGACCGCTGGTCAGCCAGCGATCTCGCAGGCCGATAACTCCTATTTGCCTGGCGGCGCAACGAAGTTGTTGCATCCCTTACTGGGAGCTAAGTCGCCTGGCGGTCGTAACGATGTCCCTGCATCGCTGTCCCCTGTCGGACTCTGACAAGTATAGATAGTCCTGTCTGAATCAATAGTATAGATAGTCCCATCTAAATCAACAGTATAGATAGTCCTGTCTGAATCAACATTAAAGATAGTCCTGTTAATTTCCCGAGAGGAGATTGGAATCAACAAGCACATCTTTAAACTTAGTATCTGTTGGGATTATTGACTGACTTTGGTCTACACTCCTCTCTTCTGTCTTCCATTCCATATATCTATTTCTTTCTCTCTCTCTATTATTCCCTCAACACATACTCCGACAACAGTTCCTTTCAACGATAAGATAAAAGATTTATTAATAAAAACTATGTCTGGTGTATGTATGGATATGGTCTATGTAGTTGGTATGTTCTTCTAGTGTGGCTGCCAGATAAGATGTTGATAGATAGTCTCCGTGTCTTCTCTCGTCTCTTCTCTCAGCTAGAGTACAGGACATGACATAGATACAACAGAACGGTCTCACCCTGACAGCTCCGCCTGCTTGAGTCTGTAGATATATCCGTTTTTTGTAATGAAAAATTGTTCACCACTGTATGAATGTATTTAACCTGATCACCATATGCTGTCAGCTTAAACTGAATGTTCTTTATTATCTTATAGCGTTCTTAATTCCATCCTGGAAAACACGCCGAGTTTCTAGTATTCTCTATTTTTGTCCGGTAAAAGTTCTACACTGGATAGTTCTTAATTGGTATAGGCACTTTGTATGCACCTTGCAACTCTTCGATACTGAGTCCATTGGGTTTTTCTATTAGTTTAAATGATCTCTATTTTCCGTTCTCTGTCCTCCTTACTTCTTACGATGACAATTCTTTTCTTTCCTTTCTTATGCACAAGTGTCGTGCTTTAATTACTTTAAAGTGCTTTCTTGTGGGTTATCAACACTGGGTGATCTTGACCACAGCCATCTGTGTTATCTCTTAGTTGATAAGTCCCGCACTGGTATGGAAACCTGTGTGATATACATTAATAATGAGATCTGTGTCTGCTTCCTCTTCTTCCTTTT
>JACEFZ010017165.1:0-16602 GCA_014155875.1 Cepaea nemoralis | reverse complement strand
AAAACAATCGTAATTTGATGTACAAATACAACTAACATTGCCACTAAGAGCAGCATGTTAACAGTCGCACATAATCAGACTTGTTAAGAAGCCATTTCATCAGCATGTGCCATGCCGATAGACATACGCCATCAAAGTTCGCGGTCACCTACAGTGACAATAGTCTCATATCAGGAATGGCTACCTCTGTCATTGTGTGTGTGTGTGTGAATTGGTCTGTTGTATTTCTTACAATTTCTTTATATATAAAATTGTTGCTGCAGTCAGGTGTGCTTCAGTTCTGCTACGTACTTATGCAAGAACATACACATGCTGGTACTATTTGTGGCACTCTAAGACTATGTATTTTGTGATAATTTTACCAGTCACCTCACATTTTCCGAGATTGATCACACTGATCTGAAAAGAGCACTACATAATATAAAATTTCATCAGCCGTTTCAAAACAGAGTTGGAACAAGTGGGCGATTTTAAAAGACGGGAAACGATTGCTCGAACAAAACCCGAGGTACCCGCCATAATCTCGGGGCAGAACTGGAGGTGAAAAACAAGTCATTCCACGTAAAACCTTAGAGACAGCCACTAGCATTTTCTGTTAGGATCTGTTCTAGGTCCCCTCAGGTAAACTTGACCCTACATATAAGCTAAGACGATCCATGATGTTAAGGCAACACGATGTTTGTGTGCATAATGGTTTCAACGTGATGTTAAAGCTTCTTAAAAATGATCAACATCAATGCTCTTGCTCGAGAGAGAAATGTTGCCAATGGCCATGTTTGTTTTATTTTCATCACTGCATCTGCCATGTTAAAACCTCCTTGCTAGACATTCTATCGTCATATGCTACAGAATGCTACTGCATACTAAATGCATCTATATATAAATACTTTTCTCTATGCAATGAAAACACACTCTTTAAATACACATTCTAGGCTGCTTCTGCAGAGAAAATGTTGCTAAGAGTCTAACTCTTACAACCCTCGTACATAGACTCACACCTTTCTGAATGTATATTATGTGATTCTTCGGTTCACATTTTTCACGAATATGCTTTGTGAATTCACCTTGTTCTTGTCATGAGAATAAATGCTCAGTAATACGGAAAGATAGTGGCACCATATACCCAAATGTCTGCCAGACGTTGCACGCACCGTCAGCCTCAAACAAATGTCGCAGATGACAGGGTGATTATCACGTTCAGGGACTAGCCAACTGCGTTCTGAAAAATGGCCATAAAGCAGTCCAATTCGGAATTTTGTGCACGAAAATTGCTTGCAGCAGTGGGTGTTTTTTAAAATATTTTTTGTTCAAACGTCGTCCTCAAACAGCTTGCTCAGAGGAGAAAGCTGGGGGACAATCTGCGTTTGTGTTCGAACCAGTGCGTATGCTGAGTGCAACACTATCTAAAAGGCTCTCGCATAAATTCATGAGATAATTGATATGTTTTCATGTGTGATTGTTGTACATTTAATGTTGGTTTAATGTTGATCATTACTTTTGTTGTTAGAGGAGAGGTTCGTATTTTCCCCTTATATGAAAGGCAAATACATTAATAATGATGAGGATGGAGACAGTTTAAAACCAAGTCTAATTCAGAGCAATGAAGACCGGTCTTGCATTACAGACACAGGAGGATGAGATGCTATAATGATGACTTTATCTCAACATACCGTGTCTTAACAGGCATCATTCTCAACATACCTCTGATATACTATTGAGTTGTCACAACACGCCTTGGTCTCAACCTGTCTTCATCACAACATGCCTTTGTCTCAACCTACTGTCATCACAACATGCCTTTGTCACAACAGTACAAACTGGTCTCATTTGTATGACCTTATCTTATCTTACTGTCCTTGTTTCATCATGAGTTGATCACATCATGGCAACCTGGTCTCATCTATATGACCTTATCTTATCTTACTGTCCTTGTTTCATCATGAGTTGATCACATCATGACAACCTGGTCTCATCTATATGACCTTATATTATCTTACTGTCCTTGTTTCATCATGAGTTGATCCCATCATGGCAACCTGGTCTCATCTATATGACCTTATCTTATCTTACTGTCCTTGTTTCATCATGAGTTGATCACATCATGGCAACCTGGTCTCATCTATATGACCTTATCTTATCTTACTGTCCTTGTTTCATCATGAGTTGATCACATCATGGCAACCTGGTCTCATCTATATGACCTTATCTTATCTTACTGTCCTTGTTTCATCATGAGTTGATCACATCATGCCAATCTGGTCTCATCTATATGACCTTATCTTATATTACTGTCCTTACTTCATTATGAGTTGATCACATCATGATATGAAGGCATCAAGGGAGAACAATTGGTTATCCCTAAACTGGTCACATTCCGCCAGATGTTGGAATAAATTCCATCTAGAGAGAAGAGGGTAGTGATCTCACCACAAGTCTCATTCCTCCTCCTGTTTCTTGTGTTTTCCTTTACATGTTTTATGTTATAATAATATATGGTTTTTGTCAAATGCTTATGTAGTTTGTATCTTGTTTGAACTCAGATGGGTGGTGTAAATATAAGCCTACCAAAAGTAATGCTGTTCATTCAGTCCTGGTGATGCAGACTTACTTACTGACAGAGATCAAGGTATTATGACCATGTCCATATCCTGCCAGAACCATTATTCTTTCTGAATTTATCACTCATCTCTCATCATCCCCATCCTCCAAGAGAGTGACCATGAGAACTTGTAATTAGCTACTGGGAAGACCAAAGCGTTGGAGACTGCCAGTACCACCTAACCATGCTTAGCTCAACTTGGGGGAGGACGCTGAAAGAGAAATTGACCCAAGGGAGAGACCTTCATCTATGGGTTTAAAACGCTTAATAATTCCAGTCAGAAGGCAGAAAATAGTTAGTTAGTTAGTTAATTAGTCGACAGATCACCCTCACTGCACATCGAACCATTCAGTCCATAAGTGCTCGGATCCCCTCCTCAGCAAATCCCGTAACGTGTAGCGGCTAACGACATCAGTTCTGTGTTGGTTTATCAATCTTCTTTGGCGTCCTGCGTAATGTTCTTGTTTGGCCAGACTTCTTAATTTCTTCTTAACTTCTTAATTTACTGTTCTCGCAGTCTGACCATGGCTGTAGTTTCAGTCATAACTGGTTCTCGCAAAAGTCTTACTTCTCGTAGAGCATTCAGAATATCAGCCTGGTCCATGGCGCGTCCGCTCTCCACATTAGCCTCAGCTGCGAGCTTGTCAGCCCGCTCATTTCCTTGTACTCCTGTTTGCCCTGGCACGAAGATGAAGCTAATCTTTGCCAGCCGAGACCGCTCCAGAGACAGCAACCACTCTCTCGGATCCACCCCATCTCAATCCTCTTGAGCATGCTTATTGAGTCGCTAAGGAAACATGCCCTGTTGTATGTCTGTGTCTCGAGCCAGGTTATTGCTTTACTTACTGCCATGACTTCCATAGTCAGGCTACTTGTGGTCTCAACAAAAGCACCAGAGTCCTCCTTCACAATTCTCCCTCCGGCGTGAGCCGTAAAGGCCCATGGCTTCTCACGCGTCGGACGACCGACCTAACTGTGTAAATGACAGCCTCACCATCTGTCAAGTAGCAGCGCAGATGGAATGACGCAAAACAAAACTAAGGAGAAATTGCGAACAAAATCGTGTGAGAAACTAAGAGGCTGGCGTAAAAAGGAGAAGACGTCAGAGAAATTGTCAACAACAACAGGGAGTCAGATCTTAGAGCTTGAACAAGGACGCTGCACGTTTAGATTCTCTATAACGTGAGAAGATATTTACTGTCAGGACAACGTTATCATGGCCAACACATATTGGAGAGGATAACGAGAATATTCATGAACGATATATAACAGCCCGAAAATCATGGACCTCTTTGGTTCTAGCTTGCAATTATTGTTAAAGTTAGGTACATATCCTTTACCGGATGTTTGCAGTCAACACCAGTATTGTTTGCTCTTGTTGATGTCTTGGCAAGTTTACGTTCAGTAGTTTACTATTGCTTTCTGAACGAACGGCACCCATAACATAGCGTAAAAACCAGCGCAACGTTGTCTGCTGCCAAATCTCGCGCAGCTGTGTTTCGAACGCGGGTATACGTGATTACGAACCGCGTCCGTAAGACCTTTGCCACGGAGAACTGCGCAAGTATTGTACAGAATGACTATCCGGCTCGCGCCCGTCATTTTGTCAGTTATCCGGCCCGTCGTGAAAAATGTTTGGTGACCCCTGAGTCTAGCACATTCAACTTTATATTATCTACAGTTAAGATTGTAATTACCGTCCCGTCTGGCCATAACAGACACGGTAAACATGAATTGTCATTTAACATTGATCTTGTTGAGATGCGACAGCCTTGAACGTTGGGCTAATAAATTATACCTCCAACGACATGATTGCCGGCCTTCGAGTCTTTCATTGCCGTTCATTTTATTGGTTCAAGAATTTGCTGGATTTTGTGCCACCTTGGACCGTTTATTGTTGATCAGATGTATTTGAATTATATCAAGACACATTCTAGCACCATCTACCGAATTCTCGAAAATCAACGCTTGTACCTCCGGCTCCGCAGCAGCCGGATTTTCTTGTCTGCATTTTCTGTCTAGTTGGATGCAAACTGAAAACGACGTTTGGCAGTTGTACCCACTCCTCGCCAAATTCTAAGTCCTCTAGTGAACACACCTTCTGAAGAATGTCTTCTGCTTGACCCATCAACAGCCTTCCTCTTTTTAACCTGCTGCCCTTCACCTTCCTGATTTCACTATGAAATGGGTGATGTGTGTTTGCGTTAAATCTGAGTGTCGTGTGTATACAGAATGAATGTTGTAGTAGTTATTTGTTCTTCTTTACCACTTTAGTGTCGTCCCTGGAGTGAGGGGAATCAACACCCACATTTGTTTTAATTCAATATCTCTATCCTGGAGATATCCAGCAGACTCCGTCCACAACACTCCCTCAATCTGAAGACACCTTCTTCTCACTCTTGCTCACACCTGGATCATGCCCCTCTCATTCTTCCCTAACATAACATATGTGACAACTCTAGCTTCAACAAATAAAACCAAGCAATTTATTAAAGCAAAGAGTATATGTAGGAGAAGTGTGCGTGTGTGTATAAGGTGTAGAATGTGTGACGTATGTTCTAAAGTGTATATAGACTCAGATCAGTGTTCAGGAGTATAGTCATTCACATCACTGTGCTGAGAACACACTAGCACCATGTATTCCAGACAAGCAACCTCACCAAGGTGATGCTTTTCCGGTCCCGTGAAGACTTCCTCCGTTGTCTCTTGAACCACTAGGATGCTTGGACATCCATGACAAACACTGTCTAATGAGAGTCTTCAATCTGATTTACACTATGAATTTCCTCTGTTATTTAACTGATTGTTAATCAGAGAATTCTAATACTATTGTTACTGTTACTGGGGAAATCTTAATGGATCTAGTGTCACTGGTTTTAAAGATTCCCAATATTAACGCCACAATCTGAATGTTCTAGGTATTTATATAAATCTGTATGAATGTTCCTGGTATCAGTAGTGTATCTATACAATGTTCTGACTGTTCAGTGATACAACTATCACTTGCTAAACATAATTCTCATCAGCATGTCCTGCTCAGCAGAAGCCAGGTTCCCGCAACCAACTTGGGTATAAGCCCAATGTAGCGGCCTCTCAGCAACTTCTGTCCTCAAATTCTGAGCCATCATCTTCTAAGATGTGTTCTAGCTTCACTGTTGAATATCATAGCACACCTACGTGGACCTGTAAATGGAACCTGTAGAATAGAGAATATTATGGTGAGGGCAACTCAGTCCTGGCCGGAATTAGGTGAGTGTAGGCCAATAGCAGCACTCAGATCTATAACAGAGATCCGATCTCTGTCATACGGCCAAATAACCCATCATATGATCTAAGACATGGCAACACCAGGAAAGAATAAAGGAACGGGTAGAAACCCAGCAGATGCCCTACTGGAAGATCCTACCATTTCACATTCCTCTCCCCCCTCTCAACCATCTTTAATCTCTCTAATTATTATTCCACTACATTGTCCTCAACTCCCTGAGTAAAATGATATATCACTCAAGCTAGCTGAAGCCACACAATAGGATACTAGTGCCGACGCTCCTATGATACTTTCTAGCACCGCACTTATAGAACATTCTATCACTAATCATAATACATTATATCACCACACCTATAATACATTATATCACCGCACCTATAATACATTATATCACCGCACATTACTGTACTCTATTCCTAATCATACTCTAAGTTAGATATGAATGATAGCCTACCATATGCCTATTCCGGTTGTTAATCGAAACTAGGCATTCACAGACTGGATCTATGTCCGCCGATAAATATCAACAATTTGACACCCTAGTTTCTTTCATTGAACACAACTCGGAAAACTTCACCGATCTTTCCCACTTCAGAAATCTTGATAGACTAACTCCACTTGTTTACCGCAACGCTTTTTATATTGGCCTGGAGTGACGTCACCAAAAAGTCTAGACGCTGATCCGTCCAGAATCTGGTTTCCTCCTCCTGTTCTAGACTAACTGGAGTCAATCCGCCGTCAAATTTGCTTTCATTTGGGGAAATTCTTTGTCCCGTACAACAATAGTTCAACCTGAGAATTCTCCACATCACAGAATCCATCCCGCGTCTGTCCAGACTTTCCGTCTAGCACTTCAAAGGCTACTACCGCCTTGGCAGACGTTTGGCGTTGTTATTCGTTTCTCGAACAACCCACACCATAAAGATTCGCCGACGAGGGGTAGACATTTTGACGCGACGTATCTTGTTTCTCAGTTAGAAATGCCGATCGTGTGTAGACAGTTTTACCGACGTATTTTTCTCAGTCTGTACAACATCAAAGGGTTGGTTGTTATTGCAGACTAATGTCGGGTCTTGTTTGTCATCGATCGCAACTAACAAGTTTATTTTCCGTGACACTGAGGCAGGCACGTGCTCTACACATTTCTATTCTGTCTTCAATGGTTGGAAAATCAAGACGTTAGCACATCGACCTGCATGCCATATCTCTGGTACATTCAAGAATAATGCGCATAGATTCATTCTGTATCTTTTCCATCCTTTCTATCTGCTTACGACTGAGAGTCAGGATCGCCATCGCATACTCTAAAACGGACACGACCAGCCCCTCGTATAGAAGACATAGATGACGCTGCTTACAGTTTGCCGCCGCCATCACCCGCATCGCAGCCAAACACTGCTTGGCCTTTTTTATCACCTGGTCTGTGTGTTCGTTATAAGCAAGGCTTCGATCAAAACGTTTCCAGAGGTAATTCATTGCCTGCATTATTTCCACAGTCTCTGAACACAGATGTACATTAGTGTTGGAGTTTTGACAATATGATTATTCAACGAGAAACATGTCACTGTTGCCTTTGTTGGGCTGACCATTGGCCCAGCTTCAACACACCAAGTACTTATGCGATTTAGTTCGGTCTGTAGTTCCACAGTAACCTGATCTCTATCCTTACTCTGACGATACAGTAAAACATCAAAGGCGTATGACAATGTCCTCCCCGGTCCAGTGATCTGCAACTTCAGGTAGAAAATAAGATGTATAATATATCAAATGTATAATATATAAAATAAGATCCGTTAGAAATTAAGATGTACCACAGTGCCTTGTACCGACGACACGAGATATAACCAGACAATTTTCTTAATTTAGTAACTACATGTATTTCTATATATTATATTGTTGTACCTTGGATGACCAATGTGTTATGAAAATATTTTCACAACAGATGATCTAAGTTGAGAATAAAGCTTTATTTCTTTCACGGAATGACCATGACCTTTGTTTACATATTAAATTTTTATGTTTTAAATCAGGTGTTGGGTTATTTCTTGGTGACTGCTCTGTGATAACAGCGTATGTTTTGTTCAGACAGTGCCTGTTCTGTGATATCAGTATATGTTCTGTTCACACTATAAACCGTTCTGTGATAACAGTGTACGTTCTGTTCACTCGTTGGATGTCTCGAGCTAACAGTTTATGTTCAGTTCATACATTATATGTTCAGTGTATACATCACATGGGTATAGACTGCTGGAGACCCCATGAGGGCGGAGAAACTCACACTAGTCCTTTTTCAGAATAGAGGATGTCGTCTTCTTTAGAGATAGTATGAAACTTCCGTGCTCTCCACCCTTCAAAAGGAGCCTTTTTTCTAAAATTCATGTAGGATGCTTGCCATATCTGTAGTTATCCTCACGTGAGGGTAAACGAGCCAAATTCCAAACTTCCCGAAGAAGGCTACAAAAGATATGAATCCATCCCAACTGGGATAACTTTATCAAGTTCCTAGTCTAATTATTTTACACCTCATAAGTGGTGGCTCAGTCGGGGAGATTTGAACCCACAGTAAACTCCACACAAGTGGGGTGATTCAAGGTAGGGATATTTGATTTCAAGGTTAATTCTTTTTTGTGTGGATAAGTAACCTATACTCATTTCGGGGATAGGTAACCTACCAATGATAGTTGTTTGTATGGGATTGTGAAACAGTGCGAACCTTGTATAGGATGGAGGTGATTGTTGGTTTTCATACCCTTAGTGGTCTATTGGGGCAGAAGAGTAAAGGAATGTAAATTCTAAAATCTAGTACGTCCCAATTATTTCTTGTGCATATGGTGCATATTGGTTTGAGTAATTTGTTGGCATTGTGCTACTAACAAATTGTGCATGCTATTTTTTTATCTTCTACTGGTTGCTGAGCTTATCTGCGACCCCAGGATCCCTCATAATATTTTTATATATAGAAGAGAAAACAATAATGGCTCAGTTGGCCAAATTTTGAAATAAACATATGGAGACAGGAAAACAATGTGGTCTTACAGGTATTGAGTTAGCCAAATATGTTTCTGGTGAGATTGAGAAACATGAAAGATTACATGCTGAAATAGAAAATAAGGAGAAAGAGCGTCAGAATATACTTTAATCGGAGGAAAGAAAACTTCAGGATGAAACTGAAACCCAGGAGAAGAAACTCCGGACTGAAATAGAGAATAAGGAGAGGGGACGTCAACATGCCATGGCAATAAAAAGTATGAAGAATGAGCTGGTAGTTAGTTGAATAGAGGCTGGATTTAATCCAACCCCATCCACCTCACAGGTTAGTCCAGTGGCTGAAGTACACATTGAGACTTCCTATCACCAGAATGCAGGAATGGCGTTTCCACTAGAACCTTTCAATGATCACAAAGATGAGCTGGAAACGTATCTGAATCGATTTGAACAAATGCGTTACACATGTGGTCTAGAGGAGAGAAGATGTTGCGTGAAGTTGTCCCAAGGTTAAAGACGAAGTGCTTATGATGTGTTCTCCAGATTAACTCAGGAGGAACAGCACAAGTATAACATCCTCAAAACAATAATAATAATTGTTGGTTTTGAAGTGGATGGTGATACATACAAATGAAAGTTCAAATCTGAAAAGAAAGAACCTAATGAGAGCTTTGCTCAGTTGGTAGAGAGGCTGAATACTTATTTATATAAGTGAAGTTCCTTAGGAAAATTTGAGGAAACATATGAAGGCCTGAGAAAGATGTTTATCATAGACCAATTGAAAGAGAAAATGTCGATAGATATGAAGACTTTTCTTACACAGCATGGGCGGAAAACTAGAAGATAATATCACCCTAGCAGAGCTATATGGAAAGTCTCAGAAGGATTTAGTAGGAACTCGTCAGACGACCAGTGCTCCTCACCCTGACAAGTCCCAAAAGTAGAAGGAGAAAAATTATAATCACTCCAACCAGAAAACTAATAAAGCTAAAAACGCCGCCCAAAATTTAGCCTAGCAGACTCTGAAAGGGATTAAGCTTATTGTTTAAAATGTAGAATTACAGAACACCATGCTAAAGCGTGTAAACGTTGAACCCTTCTTCAAACTGCGTTTTGTTTGGCAAAACTGGAAGCGAAGAAGGTGAGCACTGGTGAAATTCCTTATAAGAAAGCCCACAAAAACACTAATTCCCGACTTCCGGTTGTTGAATCAGTTGTTCTAAACGGATTATCAGTCATATGTCTTCTAAATAATCCTCATCCAGTGGAATTAAAGAAGCCCCAGGCAGAATACAGCACTCTGACGCTTTGTTTAAACACAAGACCTCGAGCTCACTCACCCCCACTTAAAGGTGAGAAGTATATGAAAAATGGATTGCTTCATAGACTGGCAGGATCAGAAGGACAAGAGAATGTGCAACTCGTTGTCCCTTCTTCTTACAGAGCTCAAATTCTAGATATGGGAAATAGTCTACCAAATTAGAGAACATGTGGGGATCAACGTTTCAATGCAACGAACCTCTGCACATTACTACTGGCCCGGAATGAAAACCGACATGATATGATTTCTAACAGCATGTCCTCAATGCCAGATGGATGCTCCAAAGCATTGGACAGCTCCAACGAATTTAGGAGAAATTCCCATAGCTGGCACCCCGTTTGAAAAAGTGGCGGTTGATATAGTCGGACCTCTCAAAAGAACAAAGAGAAGAAACCGATTCATACTTACTCTTGTTGACACTTGCTCGGCGTGAGCGGAAGTTGTGTGAATACCTTTAAGCGATTCGATGCATATAGCTGAAGCATTACTTGGGATATTTAATAGATTAGGATTTCCCATTAGGATCCTAACTGATAATGGGTCTCAGTTCCGTTGAAAATTGACAATGGAATTTTTCAGGCTATTTCAATCCAGGCATATTCACATATCTCGATACCACGCGGTTGTGGAACGCAGGAATGGCACCCTTCTTAGTATCTTGAGGATACTTGTTCAGGAGAAACCAGAGGACTGAGATGTGTACATACCTGCAGCTCTTTACGCTTATAGGGAAGTACCCCATCACTCAACTAGAACCGCTCCAGCAGCATTGTTGTTTGGACGACCTATCAAGGGAATACTTGAGGATTTACTTAGAACATGGACTGACGACCAGGTGTATGATACATTTGTGACTGTTTCTACTTATGTGGCTGAGTTGAGGAATCGTTTACAACATGGTTGGCGATTGGCGTCTGATAATATGCGACAAGATCGACGTAGAATTGCTCGCTATTTCAACAGAACGGAAAAAGATAGAGAATTAGAAGTGGGTGAGAAAGTGCTATTACTCCTTCCAACAAGTCAGAATAAGTTGCAGATCGGATGGAAGGGGCCATATGTTGTGATGGAGAAGATTTCTCACACTAATTATAAATTTTCTGTCAGAGGAAAGTTTAAAATTTTTTTCACTTAAATTTCTTAAGGAATTTATAATGAAAACATATATAATGAAAGGCCCTCTACCACTGAAACAGCAAATCTGATGGAATTGGCAGTTGCTACAGAAGTGGACAACGGGAACACAGTGGGAGTAGAGTATACTCTGCAGACATAACACTTTCGCTAGCAAACAAAAATTGGGTCCTGACCAAACAGAAATTAATGGCAGAAAATTGGAAGTAGGGGTGTGTTACAATAATGCTTTTAAAATGGATAAAAAGGTAGCAGATCTATTGCATTACATATCCAATTAAAGAGGATTGCACAAGGAACATGACAGTGTTAATAATTAATTGATAGGTTACAGATATTATGACAATAATGAGAGGTTTAATAATAACAACTGAAATTAAAGAGGTAAAAATTATTTAAAAAACTGCAATTATAAGGTGTTTTCTACACTCCTATACTGCTAATCATGTTTGATTTACTGAATAATCAACCAAAAACCACTTATCTTTAAGAATATAAACAGTATTGCTCATTAATATCACCCAAAAGGAATTTCTGGTGCATATTCTGAACTATGTCTTTTTTTTTAAAAATGAAAAAAAATAATGGCCGAAATCTTGAAGTTGGGGTGTGTCACAATACTGTTATGAAAATGGTTAAAACTGTAGCAGAAATGTTGTATTATATATCAAAATAAAGGGGATTGCACAAGGAATATGTTGGTAATGGATTTATTGCTATAGGTTGTAAATATAATAAAAATAATATAATTTGTAAAATAATTGGACAAAAGAGGTAAAAATGATGAAAACATTACACTTATAAGGTGTTTTCTTTACTCCTCTACTGCTAATCATGTTTAATTTATTGAATAATCAAACAAACACCACTTGTCTTCAACAATATAAACAGTATTGCTCGTTAAAATTACCCAAAAGGAAGTTTTGGTCTTTTTCACACAAAATAAAAAAAAATATTGGCAGAAAACTGGAAGTAGTGGTGTGTCACAATAATGTTATGAAGATGGTTAAAATTGTAGCAGAAATGTTGTATTATATATCAAAATAAATGGGATTGCACAAGGAATATGTAGGTATTGGAATTATTGCTATCCTATAGTATAGGTTGTAAATATAATATATTTTGTAAAATAATTGGAAAAATAAAGGTAAAAATGATGAAAACATGGCACTTACCAAGGGGCGTTGTTATCCTGATCACTGCTAATCCTGTTGAATTTACTGAACAAACACCACTTTTCTAAAATATAAACACAATTGCTCCCAATCATCCAAAAATAAGTTTGGCCGCAGATTCTGGAGCAAGTCTTTTTATGAATTAAAATTAGGAAATCCTTCAATGACAGTTTTTTTCCTCCTTTCTCTGTTTGGCATATGGAATGTAGGATGTGAGCATTGATCTGTGCAATTTCAAAGATCCAGTAGTAGATCTTCTTCCACAACTTAATGGTTTTCCTATCATGGATATTATAATATCCAACCATTTGGTCCATTCTGTCGCAGCCATTCATCGCCACGTTATATTCATGGATCATCTTCGGCTTGCTTTGCGGTTTTCGCAATCCGCTCTCAACAGTTCCAACTACAGAATTGGTAGTGACAACAATGCATTTTTTTAGCTTTTTTATCTCTCCATGCCACACACAATATTCTTTCTCCTTCAAGAAACCACTTATCTCTTGATGCTGAAGTCGCAAATGCTTCAACTCTGGAGGGAAGCCTACTCGGTTGACATTCAGTGTCCCTGTATAATTGAAATTGTTGGAATGCAGATAATCAATCAGAGCTTTCGAAGTGTAGAATCTGTCAGCAAAGAAGTGATGGCCAGCTCCGAGAAAATTCAGTAGTGTGGCAAATACTTTCACTGCATGAGCAGTTGTGGGATCTAAATCCGGACTCTATTAGGTGTTTCTTCCATAGTAAATTATTAAATTCACCACATAGCCAGTCGCAGAATCACAAAGGCCAAATGTTTTGCTGTGGTACTTGTGAGGCTTTGTTGCATTGTATTGTCTGTGCTGAAATCTGCCCTTCCACCAAATAATCATTTCATCAATGGACACATTTTCAAATGGGTAAAATGCTTCCTGGAATTTCTTCAGATTCATGTCAAAAGAGGATCGAATTTTTTTTGCCTCTGGTTCACATACGTGAAACATGGTGTGATAAATAGATTCAAATCGATTCCTGGGAAACGTAGTGGCAGTGGCATACCAAGGAGTATATAAATGTGCACTTGTACACCAGTACTCTTTGATACATGGTCTTGGATCAAGTCCCATAGCAATAATGACAGACGTAAACTTCAGCCATTCGTGCTTCATTGTCAGACACTCAGCTGTTGACGAACATTCACTGGTTTTTCTTTATCATCACGTGCTAAAACTTTAGACACAACTAAAACTTCTTTCTAAATATTCACTAATATCGGAATTACTATTGTTTAAAAATGTTTCAAACAGTAAACTAGCTTGATCTGAAGTCATTCTACGAGGATGCATACTGGTAGGCGTTTCCATTGTGAAAAACCAAAGCAAACAACTTTAAAACTGAAACTACACAAAGATCCAATGTTAACAAATGTTTTACGGCACAACCATGATGTTGCTATCTTCCGGTTGTGCGACTTTTCAGTTTACTGTAACTTAAAATTTCGAAATTGGAGCAGAAATTATCAATAACCACTGAACATTCTGTGTCGATAGAGTAACCAATTGCCACCACAGTCCGTCCATTCGGGCACGAGATCGGCCCGTGGTAGCGAAAGAGATAAGAAACCTTTCAAGATGTGGAGACCAGTTCTACATTAACACAGAATCAGATAAAAAGATTCGGGATCTTTTGACTACTTACGCAGATGTACTTACTGACAAGTCAGGAATTACTGATTTAGTAGAGTATACATGAAGTTGATATACCCTTCTCCTGTGCATGCCAAAACTTACCCAATTCCATATGCCAAAGTAAACATTTTGAGGGAGGAGATACAGCAAATGCTATCGAATGGAATCATATCTCCATCTGAGTCTCCTTACAGTGTAATTATGGTGTTATTGAGAAAACTATGTGGAGAACACATAGATTATCAACAGCTCAATTCTATGATTGAATTTCAGGCTGAACCGTTATCAGATCAGAATAAACTCTTCACCAGTCTCAGCACAGCCAAAAACCTCACTAGGATAGATCTCATTAAGGGATATTAGCAGATTCCAGTGAAGCAGGAAGTTCGAACATGGTTGACCTTCAGCACCACTGATGGACACTATCAGTTCAACGTTCTTTCTTTTGGATTAAGTAATGCTCCCAGTGTTTTTACTCGCATGATGAGGAAGTTACTTGAACCATTACATCATCCTGCAATTAGCAATTTCACGGAAGCCATTTTAATTGCAACTGAGACTTTTAAGGAACATGTGGAAGCTCTACATATTCTTTTCAAACGACTGAAGGAAACTAAACGACAGCAAGACCAAAGAAGTGTCAGATAGGATTCAAGCAATTGGATGTTCTTGGTAATATGATATCTCAAGGATTCATGAAACCTCTTGAAGGAAATATTTAGAAACTTCAGATGGCACCACGTCCAAGAACCGAGAAGGGAGTAAGATCATTCGTATCCTTGTGCGGATTCTATCAGAGATATTTTAAAGACTTCAATTCCCTGATTGCTCCTTTAACTAATCTTACTAGTAAAGAGAATCCAGAGACTGTCAAATGGTCCGCTGAATGTGAGGAAGAGTATTCAGCTCTCAAGAAAGCATTGACTGCTAACGAAGTTCGTCAATTACCATTCAACAGTCCCTTCACGCAAGGAGTAGGACCGACCCTGCCCCAAAGAAAAGGAGATGGACAATCAGAACTTTTTCCAGTTTCTTATGCAAGCAAGAAACTGAATGCGCCGCAGATAAATTATGTAAGTATAGAAAGAGAGTGCCTAGCATTGGTATGGACAGTTGCGAAGTTTTAGGCGTATCATTATGGAAAGCATTTTATAGTGCTAAGTGATCATCAACCCTTAACGTTTCTGGCGTCACACTGGAAACACACTCTTTAAATGCACATTCTAGGCTGCTTCTGCAGAGAAAATGTTGCTAAGAGTCTAACTCTTAAAACACTTGTACATAGACTCACACATTTCTGAATGTATATTATGTGATTCTTCGGATAACATTCTTCAATGAATGTGCGTATGAATTGAATGTTATTGTCATGAGAATAAATACTTATTAATACGGAAAGATAGTTGCACCATATACCCAAATGGGTGCCAGACATTGCACGCACCGCCAAACTCACACAAATGTTGCTGATGAATGGGTAGTTATTGCGTTCAGGGACGTGTCAATTGTGTTTTTAAAAATGGCCATACAGCAAGTCAATTCTGAATTCTGTACACGAAAATTGCTTGCAACAGTGGGTGTTTATGTTTGTTCAAACATCGACCTCAAAATCCTAGCTCAGAGAAGATAGCTGGGAGAAACAATCTGCGTTTGATTTCGAACCAGTGCTTATGCTGAATGCATAGCTATCTAAAAGTCTCTCGCATAATTTCATGAAATAATTGATATGTTTTCATGTGTGATTGTTGTACATTTAACGTTGGTTCATGATCATTACATTTTTTTTTTTTTTTTTTTTTTTTTTTTGCTGGAGGAAATGTTCGAATTTTCCCCTGATATGAAAAAGCAAGTACATTAATAATGATGATGATCAGAGACATTTGAAAACCAAGTCTAACCCAGGGGAATGAATGAAGACCCGTCTTACATCACAGACATAGGAAGATGAAATGTTATAATGATGACTTTTTCTCAACATACCTTGTCTTAACAGGTGTCACACGTCGTTCTATGTTGACGATACTGTCGATGTTCTTGATGATAAGTTTATGATATTGTCGTGTGATGGTCATTGTATAGGTAACGATTCTCATGGTGTGTCACTGGAGATATTTGACTGTCTCTTAATCCACTCACCCCAGACGTGCACCTTCACCAGTCATTAAACAAGATTCACTTGGCGCACATAATCCTTTATTACAGACATAACATAGACTCACGGAACATATGTATATATCCAGAAACAATGTAATCCATAGAATATAAATGTCCTCCTCACAATTTAACCAGCACACATCAATGCCTTCTCAAGCCTGCTTCATATCTCAAATTCACCAGACAGGTAATCCAGCTACTATCCACGGCTGGATCTCCTACAATACAACCCACACATTGGGTCGGAGCCCACTGCTCAACTATGCAACCCACTCTGGGTTTTGGCCCTCACCCCCCCC
>JACEFZ010017164.1:0-24094 GCA_014155875.1 Cepaea nemoralis | reverse complement strand
TTCCTAAAATAATTGCCCTATCGCCCTTTTGACTCACATCTTTTCGGTCTTTTGCCTAAGAACAGAGTATAGTATTGCTTCTTGGTCTGGTCATGGCCTTGCTGGTCACCACTCTTTATATCTTGATATGCGTTTGGTGGCCATCCTCTGGAAGGCAAAGGCTAATATCCGGGGTAGGGGCCCATTCCCTCGCGCCCCTCACATCGACCTACCCCCCCCCCCCACACACACACTCACACAGGGACTCGAACCCGTGTGCCCGGTGCATATTTGGTCTACTTATCGATATCAGTAGTCCACATGCCCGGGGCTTGCCTCGCTGTCTTCAAGTGGTCGCGGGACGATCGGGCGGAAACGGAGGCGGCTGGTGGGGCAACTGAGGGGCATCGGGGCGGTCGTTGGGGGCACCCATGGACCGGAGGCATATCCTGGCACTAGTAAGTATGGCGGGCAGGCTACAAAGACTACAAGACAAATGGTACCCGAGAGTTGCTAAAGATCGGGATCATCCCCTGCATGAAGCCATGGATATGGTCAAGGGTTATAGACTGAGACGAGGCAGGTCGTGGATGGCACAGGCAGAAATATCTATCAGCCAGGTGTGTGATATAGAGATCATAAATCGTAAAAAAAGAGAGGGCTAAAGTACCGTAAGGCATGACGGACTGACATAATGCTATAGTAACACTGGTACGTGAGTGCAGAGAATGGACAGCGGGCTACACAGAGTTTGAGATGCAACAACTGATCCAGAGTAACACACATTAAGGTGACATGGTGATCTGTACTGATAGGTCAGTAGTGATAAACAAACGTGGTGGTTGGGGTTTCATCGCGAAGGCTAGTGGACGATGCTTGAAAAAAGTCTGGCATATGAGACTATAACCTACAATATGAGAATGGAGGTGGAAGGAGTAACAGCGGCATTCTGTTGGCTAGAGGAGACCACTGCAACACACATTATATTCATTACGGACTCAAGGAGAAATGCTGAGTAAGGAGGAGAAAGGAACGTTTCTTGTGGAGTGGCTTTCCTCGCTTCGGAGATAACAGATTGTGAGAATTGTATGGATTGTTTGCCTTGGCCATGCAGAAGTGAAGGGAGTGAACAGGCTTATAGGCGGGCAGGGAATGCAACTCTGGGTGGTAGATTACCTATAGACAGGGGAGAAGTGGTCGAGCGCCTGTGGGACCTAGTGGAGAAGGCGGGGGAACAGACTGAGAACCCGTATGTGGAAAGAAAGATATTGCTGGGGATCGGCAGTGGTTCTGAAAAAATCTAAAATCTGAGAGGGAAGACCAGGAGAACTTTCAATCAGATAGTGGTGGGAACGATTAGTAGTGTGACTCTTCGATGGCTTTTGAGCGGTGGGGGGGGGGGGGGGGGGAGCGCATAGAAATGTCCTGGGTGCAGTGATGTCGGTTCTAAGCTCAACTCAGCTCAACTCAACTCAATTCATATTAGGTCGACCTATTAGCCAGGTTAAATTGTTTTTTTCCTTTAAAAGCAGCCCCGGTGCGGATCAGAACCCATGACCGCCCGGCCTACAATCAAGCATCTAGCACACTGCGCTACCACAACTCCTTAATCTAGTCATGCCTAGTCTACAAACTTACCCCCACAATGCCTAGTATATCCTATCACTCAGCCAATATCACACATCATAATGCCTAGTACATGAGAGAACTTTTCAAATATTTACTTCTCACCTCATAATGCCTAGTATATGTGAGATTTCATCATTCAGCCATTACCGATACAAGTATCACCGAAGGTAGTTTTCCAACACTGTATTAAATTAACACCTTCTTTTTCTTCTTCTTCAGCATTCCGAGACATTGATGTTCTTTGCTGCAGATACAAGCCGTCTCCATTCGTCTCTCTGGTTGGCCTTCTCTTGCCAGTCGCTGATTCCAAGTGCTTGTAGGTCTGTGTGTATATTATCTCTCCCCCGTCTTCTTGGTCTACCTCGGGGTCTACAGTCATTTATGTCCTGAGTGTAAGCGAGTTTTATTTCCCTATTATCTTCCATTCTGTCTATATGCCCCAGCATGTTAAATTAACATGTCAATGAATAAATTATAATTTAGTTATTCAAAACAATGTTTCACGTGGTGAATTTAAATAACGAAGAAACAAACAATAGATTGTACGAATTATTGCCTGGCATATTTCGCTGCATCTAGTCAGGTACGTATTGTAGAAATCACACAACATAAACCAAAGTAATTAGGCAAATCCTTCAAGCTGAAATATACAGCACACGTATTCATACAGTAATTTCAATTGTCTATCACAGTCAACTTTACACCGACGGTCATGTGTTTCATTTTGCACAAAATTGGCTTGTGTAAATTAATGGCGATTGCTTCTGCCATCTTTAACATGCGTCCATTGTGTGTGTCAAATAACACACGAAACGCATCTATCGCGTGACCGGTTCTAAAATTTGCGCCCAATCAACGACGTCTGGAGGTTTGTGATGTGTCTGCTTGACTAGGTTCCCAGCATTTTTATGTATTATTCTGTCAATCCAATTGGGTATGTGTTTGAACACTCAATTATTTAACTGCCCCCCTTTTATGCCGATGTAGGTAGACTGGTACCTGCATGTTATTAGTGCATATCATGTACAGGACGTTGCAGTCAATCCCAGCATTGTTTGACTGTTAGTGATATCTTGGCAACTTTACGTTCAGTAGTTTGCCATTTCTTTCTGAATTACCCTCACCCCTACCATTTCATAAAACAAATGTAAGGCAGTCTGCTGCCAAATCACCCACAGCGTGTTTCGAACGCGGGTATGCATGATTACGAACTGCGTCCGTAACCCCATAAATACAACTGGATTTGGCGTACAGAGGGACATGTTATGTTACTGCTGGGTTGGAATATGTGTGGTCTATATTTAATAACCGGAGCTGTAGCATAGAATGTTCAGCAGACTGCTGTAATAAACCTGTCCGGTAAATGTTGCATTACATCATCCCCTCGAAAGCTTAGCTGGATAAATACCTTGAGTTTAGGGAACGATATTTGTCGGATTTTGATTCGGCTGTTTTGCAGTGACACATTATAAATCCTGTGGAGTACCCGTTCAGGTGTAAGACATTCTTAAGAGTTTCAAATTCCTCTATCAGCGTGTCCTTGGCGCATATTTCCTGGCTCGGTCAAACAGGGTTCTACTAAGCCCCGTTTTAGTGGACGGACGCGAAGCTGTGGAAATTTAAGTATTCGCCGGTCCACGTTTCTTTGCGGTACACCGATTTTTGAATTATGCTGTCTGCCTTACGTCTCATTAGAATATCTAGGAACGGAACCACTTCGTTGTGTTCGTGTTCCATATACAGAGATATGTTCTTATGCGTCTGATTCATTATGGTCTGGAACGATATTGCTTGTAGCTCATCTATTGTGGTGATTATTATATCGTGAACATGACGTTGAAAGAGCAAATTTTTAATATGTGAGGATCTATTTTCCTCTAAATGTGCCATGAAGATATCCTCAAGAACAGGACTAAGAGGACTCCCCATGGCCACTCCGTCAATTTGGCGGTATGCCATATTTAGACTGCCATGGGGAGTCTGCTTGATCCTATTCTAGAAGACATCTTTTGGGTTGCATATTTTGGAAGCCAGTGGCGGGAATGATAGGGACAATGTGTTTCGCGTGTTTTTTTAACACACACTATTGTTGCATGTTAAAGATGACAGAAGCAATCGCCATTAATTTACAAACTCCAATTTTGTGCAAACAGAAGGACATGATAGTCATTGTAAAATTAACATGGTAGACAATTGGTATTACTGTGTGAATGGGTTAGTTTAGTTTAGTCGACGGATCAAGATCACGGCACACGAGTGCAACCCATAAGTACTTCGTTCTACTCCTAACTCAAGCCTGAGTCAAGAGAATCTCAGCTCAGTGCACCAACACCATAGCACTGGCGACGATCCTAAAATACCACTGTAAATAACAATATATAATACAAGTATAAAAAATTTTTTTTTCTATTTTTATACTGTGTGAATATGTGTGCTGTATATTTCAGCTTGAAGGTTTTATCTAATTATTTTATTTCAACCCTAAGCTGTGTATTTCTTCGGAGATAACAGATTGTGAGAATTGTATGGATTGTTTGCCTTGGCCATGCAGAAGTGAAGGGAGTGAACAGGCTTATAGGCGGGAAGGGAATGCAACTCTGGGTGGTAGGATTACCTATAGACAGGGGAGAAAGTGGTCGACGCGCCTGTGGGACCTAGTGGAGAAGGGCGGGGGAACAGACTGAGAACCCGATGTGGAAAGAAAGATATTGCTGGGGATCGCAGTGGTTCTGAAAAAATCTAAAATCTGAGAGGGAAGACCAGAGAATTTGCAATCAGATAGTGGTGGGAACGATTAGTAGTGTGACTCTTCGATGGCTTTTGAGCGGTGGGGGGGGGGGGGGGGGGAGCGCATAGAAATGTCCTGGGTGCAGTGATGTCGGTTCTAAGCTCAACTCAGCTCAACTAACTCAATTCATATTAGGTCGACCTATTAGCCAGGTTAAATTGTTTTTTTCCTTTAAAAGCAGCCCCGGTGCGGATCAGAACCCATGACCGCCCGGCCTACAATCAAGCATCTAGCACACTGCGCTACCAAACTCCTTATATAAGTCATGCCTAGTCTACAAACTTACCCCCACAATGCCTAGTATATCCTATCACTCAGCAATATCACACATCATAATGCCTGTACATGAGAGAACTTTCAAATATTTACTTCTCACCTCATAATGCTAGTATATGTGAGATTTCATCATTCAGCCATTACCGATACAAGTATCACCGAAGTAGTTTTCCAACACTGTATTAAATTAACACCTTCTTTTCTTCTTCTTCAGCATTCCGAGACATTGATGTTCTTTGCTGCAGATACAAGCCGTCTTCCATCGTCTCTCTGGTTGGCCTTCTCTTGCCAGCGCTGATTCCAAGTGCGTAGGTCTGTGTGTAATTATCTCTCCCCCGTCTTCTTGGTCTACCTCGGGTCTACAGTCATTTATGTC
Organism: Cepaea nemoralis; assembly: GCA_014155875.1. Taxonomy (NCBI): domain Eukaryota; kingdom Metazoa; phylum Mollusca; class Gastropoda; order Stylommatophora; family Helicidae; genus Cepaea; species Cepaea nemoralis. The sequence goes on along the minus strand of JACEFZ010017164.1, from coordinate 19,046 downwards.
CTGAGTGTAAGCGAGTTTATTTCCCTATTATCTTCCTTCTGTCTATATGCCCCAGCATGTTAAATTAACATGTCAATGAATAAATTATAATTTAGTTATTCAAAACAATGTTTCACGTGGTGAATTTAAATAACGAAGAAACAAACAATAGATTGTACGAATTATTGCCTGGCATATTTCGCTGCATCTAGTCAGGTACGTATTGTAGAAATCACACAACATAAACCAAAGTAATTAGGCAAATCCTTCAAGCTGAAATATACAGCACACGTATTCATACAGTAATTTCAATTGTCTATCACAGTAATTTTACACCGACGGTCATGTGTTTCATTTTGCACAAAATTGGCGATTGCTTCTGCCATCTTTAACATGCGTCCATTGTGTGTGTCAAATAACACACGAAACGCATCTATCGCGTGACCGGTTTCCTAAAATTTGCTGCCCAATCAACGACGTTGGAGGTTTGTGATGTGTCTGCTTGACTAGGTTCCCAGCATTTTTATGTATTATTCTGTCAATCCAATTGGGTATGTGTTTGACCACTCAATTATTTAACTGCCTCCCTTTTATGCCGATGTAGGTAGACTGGTACCTGCATGTTATTAGTTGCATATCATGTACAGGACGTTGCAGTCAATCCCAGCATTGTTTGACTGTTAGTGATATCTTGGCAACTTTACGTTCAGTAGTTTGCCATTGCTTTCTGAATTACCGTCACCCATACCATTTCATAAAACAAATGTAAGGCAGTCTGCTGCCAAATCACCCACAGCTGTGTTTCGAACGCGGGTATGCATGATTACGAACTGCGTCCGTAACCCCATAAATACAACTGGATTTGGCGTACAGAGGGACATGTTATGTTACTGCTGGGTTGGAATAGGTGTGGTTCTATATCTAATAACCGGAGCTGTAGCATAGAATGTTCAGCCGACTGCTGTAATAAGCCTGTCCGGTAAATGTTGTATTACATCATCCCCTCGAAAGCTTAGCTGGATAAATACCTTGAGTTTAGAGGAACGATATTTTGTCGGATTTTGATTCGGCTGTTTGCAGTGACACATTATAAATCCTGTGGAGTACCCGTTCAGGTGTAAGACATTCTTAAGAGTTTCAAATTCCTCTATCAGCGTGTCCTTGGCGCATATTTTCCTGGCTCGGTCAAACAGGGTTCTACTAAGCCCCGTTTGTAGTGGACGGACGCGAAGCTGTGGAAATTTAAGTATTCGCCTGTCCACGTTTCTTTGCGGTACACCGATTTTTGAATTATGCCGTCTGCTCTACGTCTCATTAGAATATCTAAGAACGGAACATTTCGTTGTGTTCGTGTTCCATATACAGAGATATGTTCTTATGCGCCTGATTCATTATGGTCTGGAACGATATTGCTTGTAGGTCATCTATAGTGGTGATTATTATATCGTGAACATGACGTTGAAAGAGCAAATTTTTAATATGTGAGGATCTATTTTCCTCTAAATGTGCCATGAAGATATCCTCAAGAATAGGACTAAGAGGACTCCCCATGGCCACTCCGTCAATTTGGCGGTATGCCATATTTATACTGCCATGGGGAGTCTGCTTGATCCTATTCTAGAAGACATCTTTTGGGTTGCATATTTTGGAAGCCAGTGGCGGGAATGATAGGGACAATGTGTTTCGCGTGTTTTTTTAACACACACTATTGTTGCATGTTAAAGATGACAGAAGCAATCGCCATTAATTTACAAACTCCAATTTTGTGCAAACAGAAGGACATGATAGTCATTGTAAAATTAACATGGTAGACAATTGGTATTACTGTGTGAATTGGTTAGTTTAGTTTAGTCGACGGATCAAGATCACGGCACCCGAGTGCAACCCATAAGTACTTCGTTCTACTCCTAACTCAAGCCTGAGCCAGGAGAATCTCAGCCCAGTGCACGAACACCATAGCACCGGCGAGGATCCTGAAATACCACTGTATATAACAATATATAAATAAAAGTATAAAAATATTTTTTTTTCTATTTTTATACTGTGTGAATATGTGTGCTGTATATTTCAGCTTGAAGGATTTATCTAATTATTTTATTTCACACCCTAATGCTGTGTGATTTCTGCAGTATGTATCTGACGAGATGTTGTGGAATATGCCAGGCACTAATTTAGTTAATTTTTTTAAAGGAGATAAATCCTACGACTAGGGTGTAAACAAATGAATTAAACAGTCGAGCCCGAACTTTTGTATGATAATTAAATTAATAGAACAAAGCTTGGAAGAGCAAAGTGTTCAATGTCAGCATCGCATGGCCTCCGACCTCCCGCAGCAGCCATACATTCTCTATAATTTAATCTGATTTAATCCAAAATATCTCAAGATTCCCGAGAATCGTCCAATTTTATAAATTAGATGTCTGTTCCTATTAGGCACTACCACTCTATAGTTTTTTGTGCCACATTGCTACCCAGTCTTCTTTAATGCCTAGTGCACCTTAGCATCTTCTTCTTCTACTGCTATTCATCTCCCAATCCAGTATAAAGAAAGACATTAAATCAATTCACGCCAAGCCATTTGTAGACTTGTTCATGATTGGTTTGACTGTGCAGCTATAGTTTTATACGTGCTGAGGTAGCCAGTCTCATGCCACTTCTTCGTATTCGTCTTGTATGACGTGCCTGCTAGGTTACACTGTTTCGGTTCTTTGATTGCTTTACGGGCTCCAGTAAAACACTGGGCTAACGGGGCTATGGCTCGCCATTGGGATGGACTCACTAAAGTCAGATTTTTGTCCTAAACTTGCGACTGGCCTAGCAAGCCGGCAGGGGATCTTCATACTGCTCGTAGAAAAACTAAGAAGTATAAACGGACTGACCCAAATGGATATAGACTCGGCAATGTTAATGGACTACGAGATATATCAAACAGAAATGAGATTCAATGTATCACGAAGAGATACGATCAGAAATGAAGAAATCAGGACTAAAGTGGGGGTTATAGCTGCACTAGATTTTATTAGAAGGCAGCAAGTCAAATTGTTTGGCCATGCATTATGTTACCAACTAATAGTATACCACAACAAGCAATGATGTACAGACCAGAGGGAAGCAGAGGAAGAGGCCGACCACGTAGACGATAAACGCACGGAATAACAGAGTCTATGGGAATATTGATAACATGAAGCCCATAAGCGGGCACTTTCCCGCTGTTTTTACTTCACCTCGAAACCGCAAGGTACAAGAGGAACATGATGGGATGAGATGAGATAATGAGTAAAGCACTGATGAATTCTTTATTCTCAGACGTTATAATGTCCTACAGATAATAATAATCAGCATCATCGTCCACTTTTGCTGTCAAGCGTCGTGGGGAGGGATAGTTGAAGTTCCTGCTCCCGATGGGTGGCACCGTCTGATTGTACAATGTAATTGATGTCGTCAATCCACTTTCTTCTCGGGCGTCCTCTTGCATTCGTAGCAGATCTTTGATGTAGCACCAGCGCTGGTAGTTATTGGTGTTGCATTCTAACGAGATCGCCGAACCATTTGATCTTCTTCCTTTGAATTTACCTGAAGATAATAACCATCTAAAATCTCTCCCGGGGAGGCAGAGAACGTGTGTATCTGTGTGTGTTATGTGTATGTGGACAGAAAGGCAAACAGATAGACAGACATAGATCGTTCACCCTGGACATACGTAAACCCCATGGAGGGAACATGTCCTCTTTAGGCCAAACACCAGCCAGTCGGCATGTCCTGTGCTGAATCAAGTTCAATATCCTAATATGCCTCTCCACATATGTGAAGTTTCAGCACGGTCTTGGACACCCCTCTAGATTCTAAGCTTGGAGAGCTCTGGAATACACGATAGATTCTAAGCTTGGAGGGCTCTGGAACACACGTTAGATTCTAAGCTTGGAGAGCTCTGGAATACACGATAGATTCTAAGCTTGGAGGGCTCTGGAATACACGCTAGATTCTAAGCTTGGAGAGCTCTGGAATACACGATAGATTCTAAGCTTGGAGGGCTCTGGAACACACGTTAGATTCTAAGCTTGGAGAGCTCTGGAATACACGATAGATTCTAAGCTTGGAGAGCTCTGGAAGACACACTAGATCAGTGTTTCCCAACGTGGGGCCCATGCCCCACAGGGGGGCAATTTGACTGTTAAGGGGGGCAATTCGAAAATGGAAGAAATCGGCTGGATATAACAAAACGGGGAGACTTGAGACTGAAGTTAACTAAATTGGAACCTGACATAAGATCTCTTTGCAGCAAGCATCAAGCGCATGGATCTCACTAAATTTAAATAATAAATAATTACTAATAATTAAAATAATATAGAAAAATCTTTCATTAAAATTATTTTGTACTTGAATTTCAGTTCTCCATTATTTGTCTTGAAAATTTACTTACTGTGTTTGCTCAATAATTACCTAGTGATTTCTTCCTAAAACCTATCATTCAAGTTTCTTTAGTGAACATTTCAATTTTTGAATATTAAAAATAATGTATATGTTGAGGGGGGGGGGGGCGTGGGGCGGAGGAGGGGGGCAATATGAATTTTAGATAGGCTTAAGTGGGGCATGGCACAAAAAAGGTTGGGAAACACTGCACTAGATTCTAAGCTTGGAGAGCTCTGGGACACACGTTAGATTCTAAGCTTGGAGAGCTCTGGAACACACGCTAGATGCTAAGCTTGGAAGTTTTGGAACACACGGTAGATTTTAAGCTTGAAATGTTTGGAACGCAGTTGTTGTGGGGAAAGTACTTGAGTATTTTGCTAGAGGAAAGTCTCTTCACTAACCTCAGCCAATACATAGAAGCTCGTCTTTAGACTTTAGATGACCTAAAAGTTATCATGTTGTGGTTGAGAGTTCAAACTCATAGTCTTTCAGAGGAATCCCCAAACAACCAATATATAAAGCGCGTGCGTGTGCTTGTATTGTTGTTGTTGATTTTTTTTATATTTTTGCGTCTGCTCGCTTTGAACTCAAGCGTAGTCCATACACGTGCTGCTACTTCTAGTATCCTGGGCTGATATTTGCATGTGGATTAGCTTTATATATTACCAGTGTCCCTCGCCATCAGGCGAACTCACAAGGACGATAAGTCAACATTTTAGTCCAACTGTAGGAGTTTAACTCGCTAGCTCGGCATTAGCACACCGGCTGTTTAAGAACGAGCGCTCTTACCCATTCGCTCATATGACCACCGGTTGTTGTGAAGCGCGTCATTTACAGTTGTGGACACACGTGAGCTGATGAAATCGGAGACAGGAGATGATTGATTCCATGACGGTAAAGAAGCAACACATTTACTCCATAAGCTTACTCTTGAGGTGTCCTACCGGAGTGTGCGCGACGTGGGTGCTGAACGCAGGGCCGTGCCGTGCTATGATACAGAGAGGCGACCGCATCAGGCGACATCGTAAGGGGGTTTCATAAGGGGGCGGCATTTTTAAAGAAAAAAAAAAACACATGTAAGGGGCGGCATTTTGAAGACTTGCATCATGCTCAGAAAATCTACCACATGGTACTGGCTGAGCGAATGCTATCTTCACGAGGAGCTGCTGTGATTCTCTCATATTCGATGTTTAGATCTGTTAAAATGTCTGTATTTGTCGCCTTCTTAGTCCCCGAAATTCTAAGAAGTGTTCTGTGGCATTTAGGTTCAACAATCCCGATTGACTTTTTGAGTGATTGCGAAATTGTCCGTGGCTGACGTTTCTATGACAGGACATATTGTTTCTTAGTTAAATAAAATGTATATAATGTTTACTATTGTTTCCAAATTGTGGATGATGCAGAATTTACTTTTGTCTAATTCAGTGCAAAAAAAAAAAAAAAAAAGGTTTGGACCAAATATGGCACACAATCATATGAACAAGTATTATAATGTCAGTTGCCTTCACTGAGCATAAAATTGCGGAAGATTCTACGGAACAACACAAAACACACGATTACTTTATCATGGCGATGTAATGTTATTCTGTCCAAATGGGAGGTCATAGTTGGCATATATTAACCCTTGGCACTGAATCAGTAAATCTTTATCATCATCAAGTGCCTTGTCTACTTGCGATCACACTTTTCAACACTTGCGATTTCATCATCATGTATCAGTTTATGCACTGACACACTTCAGTACCATGACACCAGGCTGTCCTTAATATTCTCCCCCTGTCTTCCTTTACCCTCTTTTCACAACTATTTCCAATGTTCTAGGTTTTGTCTTCTCATAATGGGACCAATAAATTATGACTGATATTTCATGACATTGATGATAATTTCTCTTTGTATCGTGAACAACTAGGGTTAGAACTAAATATTAAGAAGACACAGATTATGGTCGTCACTGGGAAGAAGGGAATACCACAATGTAATATACAAGTAAATGGGCATATTCTTAAGCAAGTGAATCGATACAGTTATCTCGGCACAGTCATAACATCTGATGGGAGATGCCTTGAAAAGATTAGGACAAGAATTGCCATTGCGAAAGTAGCCTTTTGCAAGATGAAAAACATACTGACCAATAAAAAGATATCAATTGAAACTAGAAAAAGAGTGTTGAAGTGCTACATAGAACCTATACGTTTGTATGGATATGAAGCGTGGACAATGTGCAGTCAAGCTGAAAAACAGCTGATGGCTGTGGAAATGTGGTTTCTTAGGAAAATGCAAAGAATACCACGGACAGACAGAAAAACCAATGAACAAGTTCTTCAAGAAACAAATGAAGATCGTAAACTGATTAGAGACATTAGACGTAGACAGTCAACAGTTTTTGGACATGTTATTAGAAGAAATGAATTGGAGAACTTGGTGACGACTGGCAAGATCGAAGGGAAGAGACCAAGGGGAAGACGAAGAAGTAAATACCTGGATGACCTGGCCACGTGGCATGGTCGAGAGAGGAACACAGAGCTGATCCACGATTCTGGTGATTGAGGGAGATGGCAGAACATGACTGCCCACGCTTATCGGCATGGCACATGATGGATGGATGGTCTTAGCCCCATGAAAAACATTTTGATGACTCGTTTTGGATGTCCAAGGTATCTTTAGCATTACACTGTAAAGCAACATCTCTGAAGCGTCTGGAAGCTTGTTTTGCTTGTTTACTAATTACCCAGGAATCACATCTCGCAATATATAATAAACACGCATTTTTTCTAACCTTCAATGACCAGGCTTTGTTGCATAAGATGTCCTTGGGGACACTATACAAAGTTTGGACTGCGCCTGGGCCTGCAGCCATGAATAAACTGTATATTTTCATGAATAGTCTAAACGAAATGTGTAAGGAACATAACCTGAAAATTAGCACCAGTAAAACAGATATAATGACTAAGAATTCAAAGTCGGAAACGCCAGACTCGCGATGATGCTGCGCGAGTCTCCAGATGAAATATACAGTGCCTCAGTTCCCGCCTTAAGAACGAGAAGGAAGTGGAAAGTCGTCGACACGGTAGAATCTGCTCAGGCAGCACTCCAGCCGAAGGAGGTCATGGGTCACACCCATTCGGACAGAAGGGGGTTCGGCTACCATGCTCTTTCGCTACCGTGATCCCATCTGATGGCACGTTGTATTTCCTGAGATGGCAGTCCGCCGTTTTAGTGCCACAAAATGATCAGTGGTTTATTTCACATATTTCTGCTCCATTTCGGAATTTTAAGTTACAGTAAACTAAAAAGTAGTACAGCCGAAAGATCTTTACGCCATCTCGGAGCGGTCAATCGTTTTCTAATTTTGGATTCTTGTGAATTTTCAGTTTTAAGGTAGTGTTAATTTGTTTGTTTTGGTTTTTCACAATGGAAACGCCCACCAGTTTGCGTCCACGTAGTATGACTTGAGATCAAGCTAGATTATTGTTTATAATAATATGTGAATGTGAATATTTAGAAAGTAGTTTTAGTTGTGTCTAAAGTTTTAGCACGTGGTGATAAAGAAAAACAGTGAATGTTCGTCAACAGCTGAGTGTTTGACAACGAAGCACGAATGGCTGAAGTTTACGTCTGTCATTATTGCTATGGGACTTGATCCAAGACCATGTACCAAAGACTACCGGTGTACAAGTGCACATTTATATACTCCTTGGTATGTGGCACTGCCACTACGTTTCCCAGTAATCAATTAGAAAATTATAATATATTTATCACACCATGTTTCATGTATGTCAACCTGAGGGTACCCAAAAAAAAAAAAATTTTATCCTCTTGTTGACTCTGAAGAATATCCAGGAAGCATTTTACCCATTTGAAAATGTGTCCATTGATGATATGATTATTTGGTGGAAGGGCTAAACAAAGCTAAAAAAAACCATGCATTGTTGTCTCTACCAAGTCTGTAGTTAGAATTGTTGAGAGCGGATTGCGAAAACCGCAAAGCAAGCTGAAGATGGTCTCCATGAAAATAAAACGGCGATGAATGGCTGCGACAGAATGGACCAAATGGTTGGATATTATAATATCCATGATAGGAAAACCATTACGTGGTGGAAGAATATCTACTACTAGATCTTTGAAATTGCACAGATCAATGCTCACATCCTACATTCCATATGGCAAACAGAGAAAGGAGGAAAAAAATTGTTACAGAAGGATTTCAAGTAAAGGAAAGTGCTCATCGCGAAGTAGCTCAGAGTATTCCTGAAAGTTTGACACTCTGCCTGCCGAAGAATTTCAGTCTGTTGCAGGAAATTATGCCGAAAGATTTACATGAGCCAAGCATTTAATAGAATTTGTCGGTGTCAATAGAGACTGTGTTTTTTGCAGCACTCGAACTAAACGACACTTTGCAGCACTCGAACTAAACGACACATATCATCTTTTGTTTGCTCCGGCTGTACTAATAGACCAGACTTGTGCGCCAAAGTTTGCGTTGCAGCCTATCACAAATAGACTGCCACATATAGTAAATAAAAACAAACAGACATGACAATTAAATGTAAATCTGCCAAGTGTTTTCCTAATTTTTGTCTGAAAAAAAAATACATGATTCAGAATCTGCGGCGAAACTTCTTTTCGGATGGTTGATTGGAAGCAATGGTGTTTATAGTTTAGAATAGTGTTGTTTGTTCAGTAAATTCAATTGGATTAGCAGTGATCAGGATATTGGATAACAACGCCCCCTCGGTAAGTACAATGTTTACATTATTTTTACCTCTTTTTAACAAATTATTTTAGAAGTTATATTATTATTTGTATTTTATTTACAACATACAGCAAAAATTCTCCTACCAACATATTCCTTGTGCTATCTCCTTTATTTTGATATATAATACAACATTTCTGCTACAATTTTAACCATTTTCATAACATTATTGCGACATACACCAATTTCCAGATTTCGGCCATTAGTTTTTTTCATTTGTGTGAAAAAGACATGGTTCAGAATATGCACCAAAACTTCCTTTTGGGTGATTTAAATGAGCAATACTGTTTATATTCTTGAAGACAAGTGGTGTTTGTTTGATTATTCAGTAAATTAAACATGATTAGCAGTATAGGAGTGTAGAAAACACATTCTAAGTGCAATGTTTACATTATTTTTACCTACTTTTGTCCAATTATTTTACAAATTATATTATTATTTTTATTTTATTTACAACCTAAAGCAAACATTCTCCTACCAACATATTCCTTGTGCAATCCCCTTTATTTTGATATATAATACAACATTTCTGCTACAATTGTAACCATTTTCATAACTTTACTGTGACAGACCCCACCTTCAAGATTTCAGCCATTATTTTTTGTCATTATTTGTGAAAAATACATGGTTCAGAATATGCACCAAAACTTCTTTTTGGGTTACTTTAATGCGCAATACTGTTTATATTCTTGAAGACAAGTGGTGTTTGTTTGATTATTCAGTAAATTAAACATGATTAGCAGTATAGGAGTGTAGAAAACACCTTATATGTGCAGTTTTTTAAATAATTTTTACCTCTTTAATTTCATTTGTTATTATTAAACCTCTCATTATTGTCATAATATTTGTAACCTATCAATTAATTATTAACACTGTCATGTTCCTTGTGCAATCCTCTTTAATTTGATATGTAATACAATAGGTCTTCTACCACCTTAACCATTTTAAAAGCATTATTGTAACACACCCCTAGTTCCAATTTTCTGCCATAAATGTCTGTTTGGTCACAGCCCAGTTTTTGTTTGGTAGTGAAAGATAAGAACGGGAAGGAAGTGGAAAGTCGTCGACACGGTAGAATCTGCTCAGGCAGCACTCCAGCCGAAGGAGGTCATGGGTCACACCCATTCGGACAGAAGGGGGTTCGGCTACCATGACAGAGATCCGATGTGGTCTAAGGCGACGACTAAGGAGCGCAGAGACCTGATTGTTCAGGAGATCCGCAAGGGAGAGGACGACGAAAGAGTCCGTGTGGCTGCCCGCAGGCGCAGCAGGACCAGTGGATGTCATGGGAAGAGATAGTGCAGAGATCTCTTACTTTGAATGAAATATGACGTATGGCACCACTGTGCTTAAGTTTCGTCGTCCGATCCCTCTAAGATGTCTTGCCATCAGCTGCCAGCTGGGGCAAGTGGGGTAAAGTCACCGACCTGTCCTGTCCCCGCTGTAAAAGGGTTCAGACAGCAGAGCACGTATTGTCCGCATGTAAAATCGCCCTGATCAAAGGCCGATTCATGTGGCGTCATAGTGGATGTAGCCATAATGCAGGCGAACAAGGGGGCCAGGTCGAGGCCGATGGATTTTGCTTCGTCCGAGCCGGACAGCAGCGCAGGAACAACGAAGGCAACGCTGCCGACTTGCCGCTCCCGACCGTTTTCGATGGCGCGGTTGACTGGGAACTGACCGTGGATCTAAAGGGCCGTGGCAAATACCCTGAGGTGATCCAAAAGTTTGGCTTGCGGCCTGACATCGTACTTTGCTCCTCGTCAGCCAAGCAGCTAACGCTGATTGAGCTGACCGTCCCTTACGAGTTAAATATTGAGGAAGCAACATACGTACAAGATAAAGACGTATGATGATATGGTCGCAGGTCTCAAGTCTCAGGCTGGAAGGGTACACTGTCAGGCTATTCGCCGTATAGCTAGGCGGGAGAGGTCTAGTCTCCTAGTCCATATATGATGTGCAATTAAACAAGCGAGAACTTGGGCACAAAAACAACTGTGTGAGGCAGCCGAAAAAGCCTCGTACTGGTTGTGGAATTGTCGGAACCTGAGTTGGGAAATGTCTCCAAATTAGTGTGGTTGAAGCGATAACTGCAGAACGCCTAACAATCTCTCAACTAAGACCACGAACTTGCAACGTCTCGTGTCTACTCTATAGCCTTTCCCTCGAGCGAAGGTGATGAGTCCAAGTTGGACTTCGGCCGACATTTGTATTATTTGAGTCCAAGTGCAGTCAAATCATACAAATGTCGGCCGAAGTCCAACCTCCACACCAGAGCGGTGATCGTCCGAAAGTCGCACTCACCTGCAGAGACTAAGAGGTGGGTCGAAAAACCAAAAGGAAGAACCGGCTTCCTAGTAGAGTGCGGCGCCGTGAACAGGGCACGAAGAAGAAACATGACAACGGAGACGTATGGAGGCAATAGACGCCGTGGCAGGGGAAGAAGCAGGCTTCCCATGACCACATGTGCTAAGGGGCAAGCACTGTCTGCACGGATTCGCCTCACGTAGGGAGGAGAGGCTTGAAAATGGACATGGTAACAGCTAAGGGACAAGGATAACAACAAGGACAACGAAATCGACCGATCGTCTGGCACGGAAGGGGAAAGACGCCCGGAGCTATGACCCGGACGGGACCTTCCCTAGAGAGTGTCAAGAGTACAATGGTTCGAAACATTAGGGAAAGGGGGTAATCTTCTGACGATCAGTAGCCCCCTGCCGTGTTTGCTCTGCTGCGGAGTTTTTATCGCTATAACCAAAGAAGACAAAACAACAAAGATTCATCTACAAGAACACCTCCTGAAACGAGTAAAGAGCTTCAAATACGTAGGAAGTATAATATCAACAAATGGCACATCAGAAGACGAGATCGAAAATAGATGCAATAAGGCAAACCAACTCACTGTACAAATTGCGCCAATACTAAAGAACAAACATGGATCAATAGTTAATAAGAAAGTGCTCTACAACACAATCTTCCTACCAACTCTATGTGTCAATGCCAAACCTGGATAATGACAGAAAAAACAAGAGAAAAGAAAAATCACAACAGAAATGAGCTCAATGAGAAAAATACTCAATGTATCAAGAAGAGAGAAAACCAGAAATGAAGAGGCACTCACTCTCCCGCTAGTTATACGTCACCTCGACATTACAAGGTACAAGAGGAACAAGATGAGATGCGATGAGATGAGTCCATGATGAGTTCGGCGTAGCTGAGAGGTTTAACGTGCTTAACTTCCTATAATGACCGCAGTATAGTGGGTACATATCACACATCGGTGAGCTGGACTACAGTTGTCCTCTCGTCTTTAACTTGCAGACGTCAGTTACTAGTACCTCAGAAGTCGCTGAGGGTTTACTTCTATCTTCCTAATATTCAAGCTGAGGTTCATTTTCTTTCACTTTCTACACCCACTATATTTATCCTTCTGACTTGCTGCTATCAAGACGGCGTCGTATCAAAATGCAAGTTATTTAACGTAGTCCATTTATATGAAGGCGAACAGCCATGGTCTCTGGCATATTTTCTGTATTTATCATTATTTGCTCACTGGATAATGAAAACAGATGAGAAGACAACACACTTCACAATCGGAAACCATTCTTTACGCACTTAAATAATCCTAAGTGGTTGGTAATTATTTTGGCCGCTTTTTTTGGTTTTTTTTTTTGCTGCCAAGATGTGTGGTGTTTGTTGTGCGTAGATCTTGTCCATAAAGGTTTAATTGTTCTAGCAGTTTTATTTTTTTCCTTCAGGTTTAGCATCATCAAACACATGTGTGTAGTCTTAAGCATAAGTACAGATTTGTTTTTAACTTCTGTAGCGCTTTCAAATTTTGTCTTGAGAACTTATATGCATTGTCTGTGCTCTTTACCTCTAGAAATCCGCATTACTCATCAATAATGTATGATTTAATATTATTTCTTACTCTTATTATAATCATTCTCAGTAACAGCTTTATCATATAATTCGTGAGACTTATTTACGACATCATTCGCATTCTAAAGCACCTGGTTTCTTTGGTAGAGCTAAGGCATAAATATATTTTAAAAGGTCACTAAAACGAACACACTATTGCAGATGTCATTTAGAAATATTGTCATTCTTTGCATTAAGTAATATTGTCTGGTCCAGGTGGTCTTCCTTTCTTCACGTTTTGTCATAACGTTACAATATCAACTTCCGCAGCAAGTATTGGTGGACCTTCGTCAGTGTCTTGAACATGTGCATCCTGTATCCTATCATCGGATTTTTCTTCGTCAGCGTTTTGAACATGTGAATCCTGTATCCTATCATCGGATTTTTCTTCCGTGTATTCTGCTCAACAATAAACTCTATCATCTTGTCACATTAATATTGGGCCATTGATTTATTTTAAACATTCATTGGTATTTCTTGTAATATTACTTGACAGCCTATTTATTTATTTATTGTTTTATGGCATGTAAGACTTGTTTACGGTTTTTCCTAATCTGCACGCATTTTTGACTCAACAAAGATTGTAAAAAGCCTCTTTGCATTTGTTTTCGATTTATGTATCTGTTGTATAATATTGTTATTTATCTTGCTTTTTCGTGCTTCTTTCATTCATCATTTACCATAATTTCACGTGTCATTAATTTTTTTTTCGAATCTATGTATGGGTGGTATGATAGTCGAGGATGTGTCTGAACCAGATATGAGATATTGTCACATCATAAGATGTTTGCCCAGACTGTTAACCTGTCACTACTCAAATTCTTCTTACCTGGGACATAAAAAGTCGCTTAAAAGTCGACAGGGTCGATTTAATTGCACCTGATTTTAATCCCATATGGCGCAGTCTTTTTCCGCAGCGAACTGCTGAAAGCGTCGCACAAAGGACGATCTCCGTAGCTCCAGCGACGACCCACGGGAGTCTCCGTAAAAATTCACTCTTGAACCGAATGACGCGGCCCTTTACCAGGGACATAGCCACTAGTCACGTTGCTCACATTCTCATTGCATGCTGCACTTTAAAGTCCACGAGTATCAGTGTTATTTCGAAATGTTTGCAATTATACACACATAAATACATGCACGCACGCAGGCACGCAAGCACGCACGCAGGCACGCAAGCATACACGTAAGCACGCACGCATGCAAGCACACACGCACACACAGAAACACACACACACACACACACACACACACACACACACACACACACACACACAGTTGAGGAAACGTCATTAAGTAATAGGAACTTCATTATAAAGTGCAGAGAAAAATTTAGAAAAGGCGAAATCTTATTTCAGGACACAAATTGTCTCTTACGCAATACCTTATTTAGAGGTCGTGAGTGTCGACTGCGATTGAAAAAAAAAAAAACGACTTACCTCATCCCCTATGACCTGCACCGTGGATGACCAACGTTATTCGTTTTCTGTGGTAGAAGGTGTGAAATCTTGTGAAATCTACAGAAGAATGATGGTTCAACATTGAGACAGTTGTCAGAGTCAGCGAAGAGTGTTAGTTAGTTAGTTAGTTAGTTAGTCACGATTCCAACTTCACGGCAACGGGTCGTCCCCATATTGCTCCGTTCCTGTGCCAGTGAATATCACAAAATGCTCCTCATTGCCCCATGTGAACAATGGAATAGACAGGATTGTAGGCAAGCCAACAGCCCGCACAGGTACACTGTGCATAATGCCGCCGTCAGAATGCCAACACAAAAATACTCCACGAACAATACAGTTCATCGTTGATGAAAACGGCAGTCACCAGAAAGACTTCATTGACCGGGATTTTATCCCATATGGCTCGGTCTTTTTCTGCAGGGCGACCGGTGACCCACCGAAAGCGCCGCACAAAGCACGAACTCCGTAGCTACAGCGACGACTCTCAGGAGTCTCCTGAAAAATTCACTTGTGAACCGAAAAGGCCTCTTTCATACAATCGTCAATAGTTACTCTGGCAGTCCAAGGAATTCACTGCCTGTGATATGTGATTATTCGTGAAGTCTTAGGCAGATAATGTGGTGATTTCCCCTTGCCTTCCACATCAACATGGCGGTCTTCCACCTCTTCCTTTGATAGCCATTTCCGACTGCTCACCTGCAGATTTGTGAACTTATGCAGGTGGAATCGCCTGTAGTGTGTCATATACGAGGGGAAGTCAATAAGTAAGTCACAAATGGCTGTAGAAAAATAACTAAATATGATAACAACCTGAAACCAGTTTATTTTTATACATACATTGCCCCTTTATTTTTCAACATAATTTCCACCATTAATGATGCACTTATCCCATCGTTTTATCAGTCCTTCCAAACCGGCTGCATAGAACTGCGTGCTCTATTTTCTAAACCACGTTTTCACTTCACATCCAACTTCGGCGTCATTCGCGAAATATCTCTCGCCGAGGTGAGTTTTCAGTGGACCAAAAAGATGGAAATCGCTAGGGGCTAAGCCGGGGCTGTAGGGTGGATGTTCCAGAACTTCCCACCTTAGCTGGTTAATTTTCTTTTGAGTTAATCGAGCCGTATGTGGTCTGGCATTGCCAGGAAAAAGCAACACTCCTCTAGTCATCAGTCCTGGACGTTTTCTTCTAATTGCATCATGGTAGTGGGGGTATACCGTCAACAGAATTGATCCACCGTACCACGGATCGAAATATGTGGAGTTGCTTGAACGCTAGTTGGTAGGGCACACCATGGTGGTGATAATTAGCCCTACAAATTTCCTAGTTTCATCTGAGATAAACATAACAGATTTGATAACATTTTAAATGGTTGCAGAATGCAAGGACACTATGTGTATTTCTACAGGAACTAAAATACATGTTGCTTTCGGTCGATCTATTAATGCATCCGTCCATGGATCCATCAACTATCAGTCGTAAATCAATCCAAACATCCGTAAACATTTCCAACTATTATCAATCGCCCATCAAGCCAAACATCCGTCCATGCATCCATCAATTATAAATCCGGTTCATCCATCAGTTATAAATCCTTTCGTCCATGCATCAATTATAAATCCGTCGATCGAGCATTATCAATTCATCCATCAATCTATACATTTATCCATGCACCTAACCCACTCACACATCAATCCATCCATCCGTCCATCCATTCTTCCGTCTGTCCATTCGTCTGTCTGTCTATGTTTTTTCCTGCCTGTATGTCTGTAAGTCTTTTGTCTGTGAATCTATCTCTATCTCTAGGTTTTGTAGCTTTTCTGCACTTCCTGATACCACCCCTCCTCCCCATCTATCTGAAAGAATATACATGCATGAAAGGAATTTTGAATATTGAAAAGCGGAGGAAGCAGAGATACGAAACGAGAAATACATGTTTTTGTTGTTAACATTGCGTCAGCCTGACGCGAATTACTCACGGCGCACTGGATATGCATTCCAGAAATGGCCAGCTGTCATACAGCTCATTAATTTCAGAAAAGCTTACCCCCACACACACAAAAAATAACATCTATTCACTCTTTAATCTCTCGTTTTCTCTAGCGGTGCGTCGCTTCCTGGCTGTCACTGTGTCTCTTAAGTAATGTCTTCGATGAAACTCACACGTTGGCCTACTTTATTAAACAAATATTTTTGTATATTAAGTCAGTAAAGAATCTTTCAAGAGTTTCAAGTACCTAGGAAGTATAATATCATCAAATGGCAGATCAGAAGACGAGATCGAAAATAGGTGCAATAAGGCAAATCAACTCATTGGACAAATGGCACCAATACTAAAGAACAAACATGTATCAATAACTACTAAGAAAGCACTTTACAACACAATCTTCCTACCAACTTTATGCTACCAATGCCAAACCTGGACAATGACAGAAAAAGAGAAAAGAAAAATCACAACAGAAATGAGGTTCCTGAGAAGAATGCTCAACATATCAAGAAGAGATAAGATCAGAAATGAAGAAATCAGGACTAAAGTGGGGGTTAAAGCAGCACTAGATTTTATTAGAAAGCAGCAAGTCAAATGGTTTGGCCATGCAAGTAGGTTACCAGTCGTCAGCATACCACAACAGGCAATGATGTACAGACCAGATGGAAACAGAGGAAGAGGCCGACCACGTAAACGTTGGACGGAGGGAATAGCAGAGTTCATGGGAATATCGATATATGAAGCCCATAATCGGGCACTCTCACGAAATTTATACTTCACCTCGACACCGCAGGGTACAAAAGGAACATGATGAGAGAGAGAGAGAGAGAGAGAGAGAGAGAGAGAGAGAGAGAGAGAGAGAGAGAGAGAGAGAGAGAGAGAGAGAGAGAATCTTTTACGCGCCTTTTGTTGCATTGGTAATATAGTGCCATACCGTATTTGTATAGACCGGTCAGCATTTTTGTGTGATGTGGTCTATAGCACGCCAGTCGCATTTATTTCCCACGACTCTTCCAGGTAACCAAATTAGCTAATTCAGTGTCACTTAAAAAGTAGGTGTACAATCAAGTGAAAAAGTATTTTAACGTAACTTTCCGTTCACTGGGCATTGAAATTGCCGAGGATACATTAAAAAAAAAATTACACAATGACATTAGTATGGCGATATGTTGTCCTTCTATCCAAATGGAAGATCACATTTGGCGATATATAATCCCTCGGCAGTGAATCAGTAAAGCTGGTTGGACCAGGGAGCGCAGGTCAGTTTTAAAAACCGCCTCGATGTGAATTCGAACATATGGTGCTAGCCCATATTATTGTAATAGAGTGATCATCATTGGGTGGATGATGTAGACATTATCACCTTGGTCGCCTCTGCTCCCCGTGACATTTTCTGTTATCCATAATAGGCTGGGAGAACGCAGAAACCCAGGTCGATTTACAGTTAAATAAAGATTTTAATGCCATCGATAGGGATCCGAAAGCAGGAGTACCGGATAGAAAGGCAATCGTGCAAGCCATTGTGCTCACGCGACTCACAGTGTCCTTATAACGGAACATGTAAACGACCCTTTTAAACATCTTAAAGTGTACTGAGCATATGGTGCTCGACTTAAATTTGTATAGATCAGTCGTAGGAGTCAGTTGGTGTTGAGGTCTGTATTCTTATACGGGAAATAAAATACTTGTTTTGTTTAGTGGAACACTAAATGGGGATTGACATCGGGTTTATCTCTTCACTTAATAGTCAAACGAGAGAGACAGAGAGATAGAGAGGGAGGGGGTGGGGGGGGGGGGGGGGAGAGAGAACGAATGTATTTTATTTTTCAGTAGGTCATAAATTGCGCACGCAAGCCCGTCTTACATTCGGCCTTTCCAATCAGTCATGCTTCGTACACCAGTTACCTATAGCACATGGTGCATGTTACATTCACCATTTTCAAATAAATGTTGTAAACATAAACAATGCATATCACCATGTTATGAGACAGGCAGGCGGGCAGGAAGACACACAAACACACACACACACACATGCATAAATGCATAATACATACATGCATACATGCCGGCTCCGTGGCGAAGGTGATTACGGACGCATTTCGTAATCTCGCATACCGCGTTCGAAACACAGCTGCTGGCGATTTGCTAGAAGAAAGCCTTGCGTTGTTTTTTTTTTTTTTTAAATAAAATGTATGAGTATCTGTCGTTCAGAAAGTGATGGCAAACTACTGAACGTAAACTAGCCAAGAAATCACAAATAGCCCAAAACGCTGGGGTTGACTGGAACGAACTGTAAAGGATATGCAATACCTGCATATATAGTAGTAGTAGGCCTCTTTCAGTCCTGAAGGACTATAGAGTTGTGCCGCTTGGGAGGTGCCTGGCAGCACCGCTGGTGACTGTATAGTCCAATTCGAGAATGACAATCCCTGTCACAGTTTCCGCATCTGTGAAGACGAGGCAAGTCCCGCAGTAAGTGACTGCTCTTTGAGCCTGTGCCGTATCTCCTCAGTTTTTTGGATCTGATTGCGCTCA
>JACEFZ010017163.1:0-105898 GCA_014155875.1 Cepaea nemoralis | reverse complement strand
AGACAATTGCGGCACCGTTCAGAGAGCATCCTGGAATAGACATCAACTACCGTATGGATGGAAAGTTATTCAATCTCAGAAGGCTGAAAGCTAAAACCAAATTAACAGCGGCACCGTCAGAGAGCTCCTGTTTGCTGATGATGCGCTCTATACGCCAACTCAGAGGCGGACATGCAACATAATGTTTCAGCTTTCTCACATGCCTGTGCCAACTTTGGGCTCAATATCAACTTGGAGAAGACTGTAGTTATGTACCAGCCAGCTCCAGGGAATAATCACACTGTGCCGAATATCAAAAGTGAATGATCATAGACTAAGTGTTGTGGACAAATTCACCTATCTTGGCAGCACCGTGTCACAAGCTGCCACAATCGATGACGAAGTGAATGCAAGAATCTCCAAGGCCAGTGCAGCCTTTGGCAGACTGTACAAGAATGTATGGGACAGAACTGGAATAAGCCTGCAAACAAAGCTAAAAGTCTACAAAGCAGTTGTATTATCCACACTGCTATATGCTTGTGAAAACCTGGACTGTTTAACAGCGACACGCTAGGAAATTAAACCACTTCCACACAGTCTGCCTAAGGAAGCTACTGAAGATTAAATGGCAAGACAAGATTCCAGACACTGAAGTCCTAGAAAGAGCATCCATGCCCAGTATCCACACTCTACTGATGAAGAATCAGATTCGCTGGGCTGGTCACTTGACTCGCATGCCAGATCACAGGCTCCCTAAACGAATTTTTACAGCGAACTGCGTTGTGGTAAACGCTCCCAAGGTGGCCAGAGGAAACGTTTAAAGACACTCTGAAAATTTCACTGAAGGCTTTTGGAATTCATCATGACACCTGGGAGGCTGCAGCCAGAGACCGAAATTCGTGGCGTGCATCATTGCGCAAAGGTGCAGTCATATGTGAGGCAACCAGGACTGCAAGAGCTGTGAAGAAAAGGCAGGACAGAAAAACCACTGCAGGAAATCCTCCTCCAGAGACGTCAAGCATTCTTTGCCCACATTGTCAAAGAACATTTGGAGCCAAAATAGGCCTTATCAGCCATCTTAGAACCCACGGCTCCATACTTTCAACCCCGCTGGATGAAATGAATGGTCATCATCATTCTTGATGGACAAACAACATAGGCCCTGGTCTACACTGCCATGACATTTAATCTTAGGTATGCATTTCCTCACATCAGGATACGGCTTGTGTCATCCCATTTGTGCTGCTCCGCCCGAAACCGTTGTACAGTGTGGGGTGTAGGATTTGGTGAGCGCCGCTCAACATTCACTGCTGTCAGAAAGCAGGTAGTACCGCCTACTGTCATACGGTAGTTCATTCAATGTGAAAATAAGAAATCAATGAATAATTTATGGTCACATTCTGTAATAAGTACCTGACCCTACAACAGTAAAAAAAAAATGGGAGTTTCCGTAGCGAAGTGACCCTACAACAGTTATTAGACTAAGTAAGACTGTCAGGGTCTTAAACTTGGCTCGCTAACCTAACACATGTGAGACAGTACAAGTACAACGTGATTTGACTTAAGACTCAACGACACAACGTTCAATGGATTTATTTACAGATCATAAACAGTACGATGATCACTACAAGATATACTTGATACTTTAATACACTTACATACACAATACAGCTCACAGTCTATCTCTCAAGATGTCCAGACACTCGACTTTCAGGCACAGAAACCACACAACGCCTTTCTCTCATCATGCGTCCGGTCGAGTCCACGTCCCAGAGCTGTCTGCCTATAGCTCGCAACTTGCCTCCCACCTGAAGTGGCTTCACGAGGCATGCGTGCGTCTTGCGTCGTCCTTGCCTGACCGCTGGCCGTCTCGTCAGCCAGCAACCTCGCAGGCAGGTAACTACTACTCGCCTGGCGGCGTAACGAAGTTACGGCATCCCTGCTGGGGACTAAGTCGCCTGGCGGGCGTAACGATGTCACTGCATCACTGCACTATTCTAGACTCTGACATGCTCCCCCGGCAACTTCATGAAAGATGTCATCTTTCATGTATAATATATGTACAAACTGGGTTAATATTTTAACCTTGTCAGAGTCAACCCTTCTGTTGTTATATACATTGGTATTAGAATACATAGAAATACACATCTGCCATAGAAACATATAAGACATGGAAAGTTGTATTCAACGACATGTGGTGTTCAACCTTAACACTTGTCAGGATTTCATCCTCTCGATGGCTGATTACCTCAATTGCATTATTGACCCAGTCAGATCGGTAGTACCAGCTTCAAGCATCTACCTCGCAGCCTCCAAAAAAAAAAAACGTAATAATATGGTTCTTGAAACAAAAACCATCTGGCTAGACCGAAATACGGCTTTTACATAAGTCGCATTAAACGCTCAAACCCTGACCTCATTTGGCCAGGAGCTCTTGTGTTGGTCTGCAATGTCGGTAACACTCTACCATGCCCAGTAGATGGCTTCCTGGTGTGTTAACAATCTGGCAACAACATGGCTATTTATATACAACACATAATCGTATACATTTCAAATTATAGCCCTTTGTGTAATGATGTAACAACAATTAAATGAAAGGGGAATCACTTTAAAATTTATGAAATATAATATTTTACAATAATTATTCTATTTCTTAGAGTCATCGCTTGACGTTTCTTCATACTAACGAGAAAAAGTCGGTGGTATGAATACATTAATCAAGATATGATTCTAAGATTACACTACATAAATATATAAACACACAATTCGTGTATTTAAACTTGTTGATTCCTAAAGATTTTAGAATCGTCATAGCTTTTTAAACTTTTGTATGTCGTCTGCTAATTTTGCTCTAAATTTCTAACTAATCCGGAAGTACACACGAACACTAAACAGCTGATGTTGAAACTTGTAGAACACACTTGTTCCGGTCTGATGTAGTTACGGAATGTACAATGTTCTAATCGTTCATGTGTTGGATGTTTCACTGTAAAAACCTTCTGGATTTCGATTGACTGCAGTGGTGTAGCTGTCAATGTTTAGGTCACACTTTCACACACGGATTTAAAATATCACTGGAAAGTTCCAAACGCGGAGATACCACTGTCAAATTGGATAGTTCGCTTACGGTAAGTTTTGAGCGAATGTGGCACTGTTCTTGTTTTGTACTATATACAATTAATAAAGTTCGCATTCTACCACACACTACACAATTATACACGACAATCACTACATTACTTAGTAAAATAAGAACACTATATATATTGGGAGTAACCTCTATCACATCACATAGTAGACTTTACACAGCTTTTTGTGAATGGAAAAAAATATTCACTGATGGATGGCTGTGTTGGTCTGAGCGTATTTCACGCTGCACTCAGACATTGGTGCTTACTGGGTCGGTCGGACAACGGGACAAAAGATCGGCAATCGTGTTGGTTCTGCCTGGGATATGTCGAACCTCGAAGCTGTAATCTTGGAGCTTAAGAGACCAGCGCGCTACCATCTGGTTTGAAGGTACACCTGAATTTATAAATCGCAACGGGCTGCTGTCAGACTCCACAATGAAATGGCGTCCTAGAAGGAATCTGGACAATTTAGTTATACCCACCACTAAAGCTAGGGCTTCCAACTGAGGTATTGACCAAGCCCGTTCTCTGGTTTCAGTTTCCTGGATACGAAGTACACAGGGTGAAGTATGTTATTGTGCTCTTGCAACAAGACTGCTCCAATCGCCACGGAGCTCGCGTCTGTACGCAATCTGAAAGGTAAATGAAGATTGGGCAATTTCAGGATAAGATTATTTACGCTATTATCAGAAAAACATGCTAATACTTTTTGGAATGCAAATTTTAGGCATTCATTGCTTACAATTTTCTCCGGTTTATCTTTTGTTAGTAAGTTAGTAAATACTTCAGTCAGTTCAGAAAAATCAGGGATGAACTGTCTGTAATAATTTATAAGCCCCAACAAACTTCTGACTTGTTTTTTCGTAGTCGGAAGTGAGAGTTTTAGTATCTTGGACACAATGTTATCGTCTGTCGTGACAAAGCCATTGGATATTTTGTACCCCAAGAAGGATATTTCCTGGTAGGCTATGTCTACTTTTGCAGGCTTTACCGTCAGTCCGTGCTGTCTAATACGTTCAAATGTCTGTTCTAATGTCTTTATGTGGTCTGTCATCGTCTCTGTGTGAACACAAATGTCATCTATATAGCAAATTATGTTAGGTATATCTACTAGTAGAAGTCGTGTCATACGTACAAATGTAGCTGGGGCATTGACAAGCCCAAATGGAAGTTTGCACCATTCGTACAGTCCCCAAGGTGTGGCAAATGCTGTCAGATGTCTGCTCTGTTCGTCTACTGCTATTTGCCAATATCCTTTAGTCATGTCTACCTTCGTAAAGAACCTAGCGTCTGTCAGTTCTGTCAGTAGATCGTCAGAGTTTGCCATTGGCTCCAGATCTAGAAGAGTTATCTTGTTTAGCTTTCTATAGTCGACACAGAGTCTTATTGTGTTGTCCTTTTTGCGTACTATGACCATTGGAGATGAGAAGTCTGATTGGGATCGTCTTATGATGTTGTTTTTCTCTAAGTTAATGATCTCCTGATGTAAGTGTTCTTTGTAATGTAATGGAATGGTGTATGGTCTGCATTTTATGGGTGTGTTTGACGTGAGTGTGATGTGATGCTGTACTAATTCTGTTTGTCCTGGGTTGTTGGAGAAGATGGTGTTGTACTGTTGTATTAGCTGTTTGCAACTGTCTGTTTCTGCTTGAGTTAACTTTGGGTTGATTTTAATCTCCTTCAAGCAGTTTGTCGTGTCTAATGCAGGTGTTGGAATTTCGTCACTAGCCTCGTCATCTTCATGATCTATTATCACTGTACAAGCTTGTATCGTCTTGTTCGTTGTCTCTGTTGTGATATGGTCTTAGCATATTTATGTGGAATATTTTGTGTTTGTCTTTTATTTGGATCTCGTAGTCTACAGGTGAAATCTGTCTCGTCACTTTAAAAGGTCCCTGCCAAGAATCAGTCAATAAGTGTCTGTCACTAGGTAGTAGAAGAAGAACGTCCTGTCCAGGTGTCAACGTTATTGTCCTGTTACCTTTGTCAGCATACTGTCTATAAGTAGCACCAGATAATTTTAGTGCATTCCTTTGCAATTATACAAGATTTGATGATTCTTTCACGCAATGATGTAACGTATACGTATGATGATATGGGTTTAAGTACTGGAGTGGAGTCAGTTAACATTTGATGATAAATAGTTAATGGGCCACGTGGTTTGGCACCATAGATAAGTTCAAAAGGAGAGAAACCGGTACTAGAATGTGGTACCTCGCGATAAGCAAAAAGAATAGCTGGTAGATATACATCCCAGTTATTGGGGTGCTCTTGCGTGACTTTTGCAAGCATGTGCTTTAAATCGCCGTTAAATTTTCTATAATTCCACTAGAGTGAGGATGGTACGGGGAATTGAAACATTGCTTCACTCCCAACATTTTGGTGAAAGCTTGGGTAGATGCGGCGATAAACTGAGTGCCCCTATCTGATTGGATAGTGTCTGGAAATCCTATCCGAGAAAATATATGGAAGAAAACTTCCATTATATCATTGGCAGTTATGTTCTTTAGCGGAATCGCTTCCTGGCCAGCGGCTACATTGATCAATGACAGTTAGAATATATTTATTCCCTCTAGTTGTTGTATGATTGAGAGGGCCCACTATGTCGACAGATAATTTCTCAAAAGGTCGACTGGCTAAGTCAGTAACTTGTAACTTTGCCTGTGGGTGTTTACCTTTTTTTACCAGTTTCTGGCAGATGTCACAACTTCTGCAATATAGTTTAATGTCATTGCAAAATTTGGGCCAATGAAACTGTGTTAATAATCTTGATCTGGTCTTAGCGTATGCCATATGCCCTGCAAGAGGTATATCATGGGCAAGATGTAAGGCTTGCTTACGATAATTAGTTGGCAAAACAGTTTGCTCTGTTGTGTTGTCACCTCTGGTATAATACCTAGTGAGGATATCATTTTTCACAGCAAAATGCCATTTTGCATTCTTGGTTACCTTTGGCTTTTGGCCGATCAGATTAAAATATTTTGACAATGAAGGATCAGCCTTTTGAGCTGTTACAAACGTTTCCTTCATGGTGTTAGTAGGTAGTGATACTGGGCTAAGCATTTGTATAGCCTCAGTTTGATTACTTTCATCTTGCACTCTAGCAGTAGATCTAGTTACTGCGTTCACACATTCAATGATATCAGATGGTGATGAAACAATGTTATCAATGATGTCATGAGATCTTAGTGCTACATTAGCTACCATACATTCATTAGGTGGTATAACATTATCAATGATGACATTTGATGGTGATGTTATGTTATCATCAATACAAAGAAATGTTATGTCATGAGGTTTATCATTCACCTCTGGTAAATTTCCAATTATTATATCACAAACTGGGTTTGTTAATGCAGCGCACTTTACTTTCCCAGTGAGGAAAGGTGTTTCAATATATGCCCATGCTAGTGGGTACTTTTCAATATTGCCTGAGAATGTTCTGCATGTTACGTGCCTGCCTGTATAGTCTGTAGGCATTATGAACGTTCTCTTCAGACCAATCAGTGAGCTTCCCGTGTCTCGAAGGACTGTAGCAGACTTGCCATTCACGTATCCGTGATGGATGTTTATCCTGCCTTTGGAATCTACTACCAAATTAGCTTCTTCATTGGCAATAGGAATGGAGTGGCCGCATGTTAAAATGCCATCTTCATAAAAGGTGTTACAAACAGTACATTTATTTGCGTTAAACATGTCAAAAGCCTGTGCTGAGTTCACAGGATGTTTCTCTGATTGTTCTTCATCTGACGATGAACTGTCAAACAAGGCGGCATTTGCTTTGTTGGTCATTTGCCTACCTTTACAATCATGGCGATAATGTCCGTACGCCTTACAGAGGAAACATTTACGCAAATTTCTGAAGGATCTACGCTCCTTATCTTGTCTGTTTACCATGTTTTGTAGATAAGTATTATATGCGGGGTTCTTGTCGCACATCTCACCTTGATGGTGTGAAAGTTTACAATAATTACAGTGATTATACTTCTCAGATGTAGGCCTATGAGGTTTCTGCCTACTATAGGGTTTCTCATAGTTAGCCGATGCTACAAAATTTATGTCAGTAGCTTCACTGGCAAAACAATGTTTGTTGGCTGTGTAATAAGCCGAACCACGTCTCTCAATCTCATCTACACTAGTGCATTCATTCTCCTGCAAAAATTTTGAAAATGCTGATGGAATGGATGAAATGATTTTGTCTCTGATAATCAGATCTTCTAATCTTTGATAGTTCTTGTCAATTTTAGCTGCTGAAGTCCATTTGGTAAATATATCTCGGACTAAGCAGAGGTAATCAGAGAACGTTTGAGTCGGTTTTGGGCTCAACTTGCTGAATTGTTCTCTGTAACCTGCCTCATCTAACATAAAATGTGCCATAATCTTTGCTTTCAGATAATGGTAATCTTTTCTGAGGTCTTTGGGGATGGTCTCAATGACTTTAAGAGGCTCCCCTGATAAACTCCTCATATAAACAATATTCCATTCAGACAGTGGAACCTGGTAATGTTCCATTAAAGTCTCAAAATTTTGGGTAAAGGCTGCGATGCAGTCACCCGAGGTATAATTGCGTACAATACCTTGATATTTCTTGTACTGGTTTTCTTTCTCCAGTCTCTCAGATTTCTTAGACTCTTTGTTAATGGCAGTCTCAGTATTAAGTTGTTTCATCTTTAACTGTAACTCCAGTTCTTCTCTCTTACTCTGAGCTGCTATTTCTGCCTTCTTTAATTCTGTTTCTTTTTCCATCTCTGCTTTCTTAAGTTCACTATCTAATTCGGCTTGCTTTGTCTTTGCAGCCAGTTCTAATTCTGTCTGTTTTGCTGCAGTTGCTGCCTCTGCTTGCTTTAAGGCTGTTTCTGCCTCTACTTGCTTGGCAGCCCTTTCTGCTTCTCTTTCATCGCGTTCATTAGCTTTCTCCTGTACTAGGAGGTATTCAGAGTATTTCCTTTCGCTCCATTTTGTTAACTCATCACCTGTTAACTGTAACTTTAATCCCATATCGATGAAATCATTTAATGACGACATGATGGAAAATGTCAATGAAATACCAGCCACACAATTTGTTACAAGTGGTTAGTAAAGTTAACAATTTACAATAGTGTTCTATTGACAATACGTGCCTAAATTTGCATCCTAAAGTATATGAAAAGAAAAATATACTCAAGTGCCCCGGATGCGGTGAAGAACGGTTGGAAATCGGGCTAGGAACTGTAGGGTCGCTACTTCGAAACACAAATGACCTCTACGGCAAGGGTTTCAGATGGCACAGAAAACCTGCTTTGTTTTTGGAGGAAATAAATTAGCGTCTATTTGATGTGGTGTGCCTGCTTGTCACTAAGTATTGATTAGGTTTGTATGGCGTTGAGTGTAATTGTAGGTCGTAATTTTGTCAGTCAACAATTTTTTTTTTCAAAACACAAGTAACTTTCTTTCCCAGAACTTTCTGCTTTCCACAACTCAATTCACAAAGACAATCTACATATATCTCAACACTCTACAACATTGATGACACATCACTTACATTAAGATGACATTCGGTAAGGACATAGACATCAAGTTTACAAGATGGCGACAAGGTCACAATGGCGACAAGATCACAATGTCGATAAGGTCAAAACGGTGACAAGTTCACAATCACAAATGTTTTACACGTTTACAAGATTAAACAATATGTATGCACTGTACGTTTACATTTAGTCTCCATGTTTAAACAATGTAGTAATATATCAACATGAGCCTTCAACAATCACATTTACTTATACTATAAAGTTTGACAAAAATTCTAAGTTCACAAACTCTAGTTTTAAATGCTAATCACATAAACACGTTCATTTCAAAGCCGGACGAATGCCACCACGTCCACACATGTCAGGGTCTTAAACTTGGCTCGCTAACCTAACACATGTGAGACAGTACAAGTACAACGTGATTTGACTTAAGACTCAACGACACAACGTTCAATGGATTTATTTACAGATCATATACAGTACGATGATCACTACAAGATATACTTGATACTTCAATACACTTACATACACAATACAGCTCACAGTCTATCTCTCAAGATGTCCAGACACTCGACTTTCAGGCACAGAAACCACACAACGCCTTTCTCTCATCATGCGTCCGGTCCAGTCCACGTCCCAGAGCTGTCTGAATATAGCTCGCAACTTGACTCCCCACCTCAAGTGGCTTCACGAGGCATGCGTGCGTCTTGCGTCGTCCTTGCCTGACCGTTGGCCGTCTCGTCAGCCAGCAACCTCGCAGGCAGGTAACTACTACTCGCCTGGCGGCGTAACGAAGTTACGGCATCCCTGCTGGGGACTAAGTCGAGTGGCGGGCGTAACGATGTCACTGCATCCCTGCACTATTCTAGACTCTGACAAAGACCAAAAGGGAATTTGCAGTAGGCTAAAAGCATTTAGAACAAATCATGCTTACAAGACCGTGTAAATATGGAACGGAAATATAAAGGATAGGAAGCGCCTAACAACGTTTTCAATTTGTCCCGAAGTAGTTACTGTTATGGATCTGTAATGTGATAGCGCCATTACATTCTGTAGGCCTGAGAGCCAATGACGAATAGCGGGCCAATATTTCTCTCATTCAGATAAACGACGAGCCCAGTTTTAACAGACTTACAAAAAGACAGCAAAAAAAAAAAGTTAAACAAAATAAGCAGATTTAAATAATAGCATAACAAGAATTTCGAAAGTGAGAACTAAATCACTGATCAAAAGTAAAGATTGGAGAGTTATCAACATTAAAGATTAATTGATCGCATAGACTTAGCACATTGACGAACTGAATAGACCTGTGATTAAGAAAGCCCTCTAGACAACCAATCTGCAGAATGATGCTTGATATGAACTGAAGTAATCTAAAAGAAGAAGTTAAAATATCAATTTTTAAAGGAAAGGGAACCCGGAAATGCAAACTGGCCCAAATAAAAAATTTTACAATTTACACCTTAAAAAATGATTCAACTAAATTTAATTTCCACAATTAAAAGGATTCGGGGAACGGGAAAAAATTTCCAAAGGGGTTGGAAAAAGGGAAAAATTTGGGAAAATTTGGAAACAAAAAAAGGTCCCTTTAAAAAATGGGTGAAAATTATAAAAAATTTCCCGGGAAAAACCAAAATAAACCCGAATCTTTTGGGAAAAATTTCGGTTTTAAAATTTTAAAAACAAATTTTTTTAAAAGGGGGATAAAGCCAAAAGGTTTCCCGAAAATTTTAATTAAAAAGGAAAATTTTACGATAATTGCCCAAGCCTACATGGGGGGTTTTTCGGGATTTTGAAAAGGGGGGGGCCTTTTGAAAACCGTTATTTTTTTGAAAAATGTTTTAAAAGACAAAGGTTTTTCCCAAAAAAATAAATTAAAAGGAACCCAAAAAAAACCCCATCCCTTGTCATTTTCCCCAACAAAAAAGGGAAAAAAATAACGGGAGGCTTAAAAAATTAGGAAAATTTGGGGGAAAAGGGCCTTTTGGGAAAAAAACCGACTTCCCTCCACAAAAAAACTTTTTTAAAACTTTTTTAAGGGATGAAAATAAATTTTTTTGGACCTCTGTTAATTCTAAAAGGCCATTCCCCTTATGCTACACAACGAAAAAGGGGGAAAGAAAAAAAAACAGGAAGGGGGGAAAAAAAAGGGGAAAAGAAAAGGGGAAAGGGAAAAGAGAAAAAGAAAAAGAGAAAAAAAAAAAAAAAAAAAAAGGGAAAAAAAAAAAAGAAAAAAGGAAGAAAGAAAAAAAAAAGAAAAAGAAGAAGAAAAGGGAAAAAAAGAAGAAAAAGGAAGAAAAAGAGGAAAAAACAAGGAAGAAAAAAAGGGAAAAAAAGGAAAAAGGAAAAAAAGGAAGAAGAAGAAAGAGAAGAGAAGAAGAAGAAGAAGAAGAAGAAGAAGAAGAAGAAGAAGAAGAGGAAGAAGAAGAAGAAGAAGAAGAAGAAGAAGAAGAAGAAGAAGAAGAAGAAGAAGAAGAAGAAGAAGAAGAAGAAGAAGAAGAAGAAGAAGAAGAAGAAGAAGAAGAAGAAGAAGAAGAAGAAGACGAAGACGAAGAAGAAGAAGACGATAGCAATGTAGATAAAGATGGGGAACACACAAAGATATTACACGTGACACAGAAACTACAAAGAGTTAAAAAAGAGTCAGTGAATGTAAAACAGTAAATGGTGTATCCTTCCGTTACACAAAACCACACAGTTCTTCCAGTTTCGGGTAGCAATTTAGTTCTGACCCGTAGCATGACGATTCTTTAAAAAATGATTGAGATGAGACTCAGTATGCTAAAGTAGTATATTAGGGAACTTACCCACATATTTTTTTGGGAGGCTGGCGGCTGATAGTTTTATGAAGGTTTTTTGCCGACTGGGTAAAAATCCCGGGTGAAATTTTTTTGGCGGCGTGTGGGAAAATCCCCGGTCTATGACTTTTTTAGGCGGGTAAGTTTCTGTGAAAGTAATTAAGGTATTCGAGGGGCGTAAAAGTATTCGTGTCTATGTTGGTTGGTGGGATGTCTGTGAAAGTAATTAGTGTGAGTACGGATGAGGGGTGTGAAGGGCTGTAAGTTATATATTTTGGTTACAAAATGTAGGGTATATGAATGTGGTGATAGACAACTATGCGTGGTGAGTGTAGTGATGTATAAACTACCAAGGGCAGGGTGTGATGGGTCGTGGTTATACTCGACGACTCATGGGTAGAGGTGTACTTGGTTACTATCATCTGAACAGTGTGATAGTAGTGTCTAAGTGAAAGTAAAGGGTGGTATGTAGCTTATTCACTACCATCATTACAAAGGAAATCTCATAAAGTAGATGTAATGGGTTTCATTTGGTGGTAAGGGGTGGGTACCAGGTATTAGTTGTCAACTAGGAGGTGGTCATAAATGTAATAAGATAGGAGGTGTTATGTTCGCAGTTACACACTGGTCAACCAGTGGTCAAGCAGTGGTCAAGTAATGGTCAAGTAGTCAAGTAAGGAAATTTTAGGGAAAAATGATTGTAACGATATGTTGGTGATTAAAGAGTGGTAAATTAGTGGTCAAGCAAGGAAAATTTTAGGGAAAAGTGATTGTAATGATATGTTGATGAATAAAGGGTGATAAATTAGTGGCCAAGTAGTGGTCAAGTAGTGGTCAAGCAGTGGTCAAGTGAGAAAATTTTAGGGGAAAGTGATTGTAATGATATGGTGAGGCTTAAAGGGTGGTAAATTAGTGGTAAATTACTGGCCAAGCAGTGGTCAAGTGGTGGTCAAGTGAGGAAAATTTTACGGGAAAGTGGTTGTAATGATATAGTGATGATTAAGGGGTGGTAAATTAGTGGTCAAGCAGTGGTCAGGCAGTGGTCAAGTGAGAAAATCTTAGGGGAAAAGTAGTTCTAATGATATGGTGATGATTAAAGGATGGTAAATTAGTGGTCAAGCAGTGGTCAAGTGAGAAAACTTTAGGGAAAATTGGTCGTAGCGACATGGTGATGATTAAAGGGTGGTAAATTAGTGGTCAAGTAATCGTCAAGTAGTGGTCAAGTAGTGGCCAAGTACCGATCAAGTAGTGGTTAAGTGGTCGAGTGACCACTTAAATTGTAGGGGAAAGTACTTGTAGTGAACCTGTGTTTGTTAAAGTGATCGATGACGTGGTCAAGTAGTGGTCAAGTAGTGGTAAATGACCAAGTGACTACTTAAATTGTCTGTGAAAGTAGGTATAGTGACATGGTGATGATCAAGAGGTGGTCAAGTGGTGTTCAAATAGTGGTCAAGTAGGGGTCAAGTAGTCGAATGACCACTTAAATTGTAGGGTATGGTACGCTTAGTGAAACGGTGATGGTAAAATAAGTAATGACATGGTCAAATAGTGGTCAAGTAGTGGTCAAATGGTCGAGTGGTCACTTAAAATGTAGAGGAAAGTACGTGTAGTGAAACGGTGTTGGTTAAAATGATCGATGAGGTGGTCAAGTAATGGTCAAGTAGTGGTCAAGTGGTCGAATGATCACTTATATTGTAGGGTATGGTTCGTGTAGTGACATGGTGATGGTTAAAGTGATCGATGACATGATCAAGACGTTATGCCGACTGCTAAGTTCAGAAAGTAGTGTCCTTAGTATTGGTAATTTCCCTGACAGGAGCGCCTCGAGCACTGATTTTGTATTGATCAATAGCACCTAGTGGTACAGTCGACACACAGGGACAATAGTTACATCCGGTCAAAGATGGCGTCGCACTCTATCACACAGGGGTAATTGCTACAACCAAACTACGTCTCATTCATTAAAACTGGTCAAATATGGCGTCACAGCCGGTCACAGGGGTAATGGGACATCTGAGACACGTGGTTAAGAGGGAAACTATAGAAAAACGGTGTCCTGTCGGTTGTCGAGTCAGGGAACCTAACATATGATGATCACTGTGTATAGGAGTGAATAAACTGCATCATCAACACTGCATCCGAAGGGTAAAATGGTCACCCCCTTCTCTCTCTCTTTTCTATAACCGTGTAGTCCTAGTGTTATCCGGTTACACCAAAGGACACCCGGGCATCAACACAACAAACTGCCCCGATTCAACCTTAGGCAATGCACGTAACATGACAGGTCACATGTCCGCCGTCATAACCAGCGAGGTTATCACGTATCAAATTAGACATCCACACTTTCATTTCCTTTCTATGTGGCCATAGTGTTTTTACATCTTTCTCCAGAAAGCCATTTCCAAGACCAATATATGTTTTTTCAGTGTACCTCCTCACTGCCACACTTCACAACCAGACAAAAGTACACCTTCTATGTACCAATTCAACCGTCAAATAAGAAAATATGTTAGACAAAATATTAAAATTATTGGTCAAATACAGAAATATTTCTTCCAAACTTATAAAAAGTACGAACATTTGTTAACCTATTGGGAAAAATATCAAGCAAGTAGGAAAGTTTGTTAGTCAAATAGAAAAAATATTGACCACGTAACGATATATCGTGTCCACACTTATGAAAAGTAGGGAAATTTGTTAGTCAAATGAGAAAAAAAAAGAAGATTGACCAAGTAACGAAATACCCCCACCAAACTTATGAAAAATACGAAACTTTGTTAAGCAAGTATGAAAAGGTATCGACCAAACAGAGAAATATATCACCCAAACTTATAAAAAGTAGGAACATATGTTAACCAAATGGAAAATATCTTGGCCAAATAGGAAAATTTGTTAGCCAAATGGGGAAAATATTGTCCAAGTAACGAAATACATCGTTCAAACCTACGAAAAGTAGGAAACTTTGTTAATTAAATGTGAAAATTTTGGTCAAATTTCAACCAAAACTTATAAATATTTCAACTAAACTTATAAAAAAGTAGGAACATTTGTCAGCCAAATGGGAAAAAGGTCGGCCAAATACAGAAATATCGCAACCAAACTTATAAAAAGAAGGAAAAGATTGACCAAGTAACGAAATATCTCGTCGAAACTTATAAAAAGGTAGGAAACTTTGTTAACCAAATCTGAAAAAACAAAACAAATATTGATCAAGTAAAGAAATAACTCCTCAAAATTTATGAAAACTACGAAACCTTGGTACCCAAATGCGACAAATATAGGTCAAATACTGAAATATTTCGTCCAAACTTATGAAAGGTAGAAAATTGTCTTAACCAACTGGGGTAAATATTGCTCAAACTAAGAAACATGTCGACCGAAGTAGGAAATTACGTGAACCAAAGTAATAAAATTGTTGGCCAAATACGAAAAAGTATCGGTCAAACTTATAGATGTCTCGTTTAAACTTATAACATGTATGAAAATTTGTTAGATAAAGTAATGAAATATCGCATCCGAACTTATAAAATGTAAGAGTTAACCAAAGGCGAAAAGGCCAAAATACGAAATGTCTCGACCAAGCTTATAAAAATCTAGGAAAAAATATGACAACTAAAATATTGATCAAAAGGTATAAATCCAAACATTATAAAAATAATCAAATGTGAAAAATATCGTCCAAAGACAGAAATATTTCAACTAAACTTATAAATAAGTCAACAAAACTTGTGAAAATTTTTGGTCAAGTACAGAAATAGCTATGGAAAAAGTAAGTCCACAAAACTAAGAAAACAAATGTAACTTCTGTAGTCAAATGTGTCTTGAAGTTTTATCTGAAAAGACATTTCACAATACATAATCAGCACCACTTTCCTTGTTTTACGTTACCGAAGGCCTTCACCGTATCTGGTACAGAAACTCTTATACATCACTCATCTCTCCACACTCTTGGTTTCTTTCTAATACAAAGTGGTCACATCACCAAGAACTTCAAACCTCCATTGTACACGTGCTCCATTGAAACACCCATGACAGTTAACAA
This sequence comes from Cepaea nemoralis, assembly GCA_014155875.1. Taxonomy (NCBI): domain Eukaryota; kingdom Metazoa; phylum Mollusca; class Gastropoda; order Stylommatophora; family Helicidae; genus Cepaea; species Cepaea nemoralis. The sequence goes on along the minus strand of JACEFZ010017163.1, from coordinate 90,444 downwards.
CATGTATGGCCATGCAATCTGTGAGTCTATCGGGGATAGTTCATCCGAGTATTCGTCACCAAAGATCCATTTACCATGGCTGACATCTTTAACTTGCTATATCACATCTTATTATAACATATACTTTACATGAAATTTCCCAAATTTGGGGATCTATTAAAGAATACGTAATGAGATACACAAAGACACCAAGAACATATCAGACAAAACAACTCACAAACCAGACTTAGAACTAAAAATTAAACCATATCAGATGAACCACCCAACAAGTACTACTAGAACTCAAAACATAACGATATTAAGGAAACGCATACTAGTTTATTTCTGTTTATAACTGTTTTAATATGGCAGAGAGAAACATGGTAATTAGACTACATCTGCCTTCTTCACTGCTGTCCTTTGTTCGATGACTTTTCTTCTGTGCTTGTCCTTCAGGACTGGATTCAACATTTTTTTTTCAAGTCTTGTACACGCCTTTCAAAATGCTCACGTTCTCTGATTACATGGTGCCAGTTACCATTGCGTTCTTCGGTGCCAACAGTATGGACTGTCACGAAGTGAGGTTCTGGTGCAAAATTAACCTGTGGAGGTAAATAAAACACATTGAAACTTACAAGACGGCCACACATACTACTTCACTAAAGAAAAAACAGTAAAAAAATTCATGATGAGAAGTGGTAAAAGGCAGCAAAAACAGACTGTCGACATTCTATTGGTCACGTCTTGAGAAAAGTTAAGGTATAGTCACTGATGGTTTGTAGTATAGAGAGATGTATATAGAAAACATGTATACCAACTAGGTCTTCTGTATTAGACATGTTTACAAAAATACACATGTGAACTATGATCATTACTACCCATACACATCTTATTCGTTGATGACGAACACCTTCGGACACCGACAGTAGGATAGTTTTCGTTCCACAACACATTAATTTTCTTGAGAGACTCTGGGGCATGACTACTATCCAAAAGGTCAATATCTTCATCTGAAGACGAATCAACACCTCAAGCAAAGGTTGTCTCTGGTACATCTAAAGCTGGCTGGGTGCCACGAGTAGGTTTCTGGCAGAACAATTTTTTTCTCTCGATTGAATATTTTTATAAGTGTGGTTGAGATATTTCTTATTTTGGTCTTTTCATACTTGGTTAACTCCTACTTTTTATACATTTGACTGAAATATTTCTGTATTTGTCATAACTTCTTCTAAGACTTTGTTCATGTCTGGTAATGTAAGCTCTGTTCCATCAAGAAAAAAGACAACGTCATGAACACAACCCACTAAAGAAAATCAACAAAAATCTTGGTTTCAATATTTAATCACCAAAATATGTATATCATTGATTCTTTTTACGATATATCACTAAACTGTTTTGATGAATAAATATTGAAACCAAGATTTTTGTTGATTTTCTTTAGTGGGTTGTGTTCATGACGTTGTCTTTTTTTCTTGATGGAACAGAGCTTACATTACCAGACATGAACAAAGTCTTAGAAGAAGTTATGACAAATACAGAAATATTTCAGTCAAATGTATAAAAAGTAGGAGTTAACCAAGTATGAAAAGACCAAAATAAGAAATATTTCAACCACACTTATAAGAATATTCAATAAAAAAAATTGTTCTGCCAGAAACCTACTCGTGGCACCCAGCCAGCTTTAGATGTACCAGAGACAACCTTTGCTTGAGGTGATGATTCGTCTTCAGATGAAGATATTGACCTTTTGGATAGTAGTCATGCCCCAGAGTCTCTCAAGAAAATTAATGTGTTGTGGAACGAAAACTATCCTACTGTCGGTGTCCGAAGGTGTTCGTCATCAACGAATAAGATGTGTATGGGTAGTAATGATCATAGTTCACATGTGTATTTTTGTAAACATGTCTAATACAGAAGACCTAGCTGGTATACATGTTTTCTATATACATCTCTCTATACTACAAACCATCAGTGACTATACCTTTAACTTTTCTCAAGACGTGACCAATAGTATGTCGACAGTCTGTTTTTGCTGCCTTTTACCACTTCTCATCATGAATTTTTTTACTGTTTTTTCTTTAGTGAAGTAGTATGTGTGGCCGTCTTGTAAGTTTCAATGTGTTTTATTTACCTCCACAGGTTAATTTTGCACCAGAACCTCACTTCTTGACAGTCCATACTGTTGGCACCGAAGAACGCAATGGTAACTGGCACCATGTAATCAGAGAACGTGAGCATTTTGAAAGGCGTGTACAAGACTTGAAAAAAAAAATGTTGAATCCAGTCCTGAAGGACAAGCACAGAAGAAAAGTCATCGAACAAAGGACAGCAGTGAAGAAGGCAGATATAGTCTAATTACCATGTTTCTCTCTGCCATATTAAAACAGTTATAAACAGAAATAAACTAGTATGCGTTTCCTTAATATCGTTATGTTTTGAGTTCTAGTAGTACTTGTTGGGTGGTTCATCTGATATGGTTTAATTTTTAGTTCTAAGTCTGGTTTGTGAGTTGTTTTGTCTGATATGTTCTTGGTGTCTTTGTGTATCTCATTACGTATTCTTTAATAGATCCCCAAGTTTGGGAAATTTCATGTAAAGTATATGTTATAATAAGATGTGATATAGCAAGTTAAAGATGTCAGCCATGGTAAATGGATCTTTGGTGACGAATACTCGGATGAACTATCCCGATAGACTCACAGATTACATGGCCATACATGTTGTTAACTGTCATGGGTGTTTCAATGGAGCACGTGTACAATGGAGGTTTGAAGTTCTTGGTGATGTGACCACTTTGTATTAGAAAGAAACCAAGAGTGTGGAGAGATGAGTGATGTATAAGGGTTTCTGTACCAGATACGGTGAAGGCCTTCGGTAACGTAAAACAAGGAAAGGTGTGCTGATTATGTATTGTGAAATGTCTTTTCAGATAAAACTTCAAGACACATTTGACTACAGAAGTTACATTTGTTTTCTTAGTTTTGTGGACTTACTTTTTCCATAGCTATTTCTGTACTTGACCAAAAATTTTCACAAGTTTTGTTGACTTATTTATAAGTTTAGTTGAAATATTTCTGTCTTTGGACGATATTTTTCACATTTGATTATTTTTATAATGTTTGGATTTATACCTTTTGATCAATATTTTAGTTGTCATATTTTTTCCTAGATTTTTATAAGCTTGGTCGAGACATTTCGTATTTTGGCCTTTTCGCCTTTGGTTAACTCGTACATTTTATAAGTTCGGATGCGATATTTCATTACTTGGCCAATATTTTTCACCTTTATCTAACAAATTTTCATACATGTTATAAGTTTAAACGAGACATCTATAAGTTTGACCGATACTTTTTCGTATTTGGCCAACAATTTTATTACTTTGGTTCACGTAATTTCCTACTTTGGTCGACATGTTTCTTAGTTTGAGCAATATTTACCCCAGTTGGTTAAGACAATTTTCTACCTTTCATAAGTTTGGACGAAATATTTCAGTATTTGACCTATATTTGTCGCATTTGGGTACCAAGGTTTCGTAGTTTTCATAAATTTTGAGGAGTTATTTCTTTACTTGATCAATATTTGTTTTGTTTTTTTCAGATTTGGTTAACAAAGTTTCCTACCTTTTTATAAGTTTCGACGATATATTTCGTTACTTGGTCAATCTTTTCCTTCTTTTTATAAGTTTGGTTGCGATATTTCTGTATTTGGCCGACCTTTTTCCCATTTGGCTGACAAATGTTCCTACTTTTTTATAAGTTTAGTTGAAATATTTATAAGTTTTGGTTGAAATTTGACCAAAATTTTCACATTTAATTAACAAAGTTTCCTACTTTTCGTAGGTTTGAACGATGTATTTCGTTACTTGGACAATATTTTCCCCATTTGGCTAACAAATTTTCCTATTTGGCCAAGATATTTTCCATTTGGTTAACATATGTTCCTACTTTTTATAAGTTTGGGTGATATATTTCTCTGTTTGGTCGATACCTTTTCATACTTGCTTAACAAAGTTTCGTATTTTTCATAAGTTTGGTGGGGGTATTTCGTTACTTGGTCAATCTTCTTTTTTTTTCTCATTTGACTAACAAATTTCCCTACTTTTCATAAGTGTGGACACGATATATCGTTACGTGGTCAATATTTTTTCTATTTGACTAACAAACTTTCCTACTTGCTTGATATTTTTCCCAATAGGTTAACAAATGTTCGTACTTTTTATAAGTTTGGAAGAAATATTTCTGTATTTGACCAATAATTTTAATATTTTGTCTAACATATTTTCTTATTTGACGGTTGAATTGGTACATAGAAGGTGTACTTTTGTCTGGTTGTGAAGTGTGGCAGTGAGGAGGTACACTGAAAAAACATATATTGGTCTTGGAAATGGCTTTCTGGAGAAAGATGTAAAAACACTATGGCCACATAGAAAGGAAATGAAAGTGTGGATGTCTAATTTGATACGTGATAACCTCGCTGGTTATGACGGCGGACATGTGACCTGTCATGTTACGTGCATTGCCTAAGGTTGAATCGGGGCAGTTTGTTGTGTTGATGCCCGGGTGTCCTTTGGTGTAACCGGATAACACTAGGACTACACGGTTATAGAAAAGAGAGAGAGAAGGGGGTGACCATTTTACCCTTCGGATGCAGTGTTGATGATGCAGTTTATTCACTCCTATACACAGTGATCATCATATGTTAGGTTCCCTGACTCGACAACCGATAGGACACCGTTTTTCTATAGTTTCCCTCTTAACCACGTGTCTCAGATGTCCCATTACCCCTGTGACCGGCTGTGACGCCATATTTGACCAGTTTTAATGAATGAGACGTAGTTTGGTTGTAGCAATTACCCCTGTGTGATAGAGTGCGACGCCATCTTTGACCGGATGTAACTATTGTCCCTGTGTGTCGACTGTACCACTAGGTGCTATTGATCAATACAAAATCAGTGCTCGAGGCGCTCCTGTCAGGGAAATTACCAATACTAAGGACACTACTTTCTGAACTTAGCAGTCGGCATAACGTCTTGATCATGTCATCGATCACTTTAACCATCACCATGTCACTACACGAACCATACCCTACAATATAAGTGATCATTCGACCACTTGACCACTACTTGACCACTACTTGACCATTACTTGACCACCTTATCGATCATTTTAACCAACACCGTTTCACTACACGTACTTTCCTCTACATTTTAAGTGACCACTCGACCATTTGACCACTACTTGACCACTATTTGACCATGTCATTACTTATTTTACCATCACCGTTTCACTAAGCGTACCATACCCTACAATTTAAGTGGTCATTCGACTACTTGACCCCTACTTGACCACTATTTGAACACCACTTGTCCACCTCTTGATCATCACCATGTCACTATACCTACTTTCACAGACAATTTAAGTAGTCACTTGGTCATTTACCACTACTTGACCACTACTTGACCACGTCATCGATCACTTTAACAAACACAGGTTCACTACAAGTACTTTCCCCTACAATTTAAGTGGTCACTCGACCACTTAACCACTACTTGATCGGTACTTGGCCACTAGTTGACCACTACTTGACCATTACTTGACCACTAATTTACCACCCTTTAATCATCACCATGTCGCTACGACCAATTTTCCCTAAAATTTTCTCGCTTGACCACTAATTTACCATCCTTTAATCATCACCATATCATTAGAACTACTTTTCCCCTAAAATTTTCTCACTTGACCACTGCCTGACCACTGCTTGACCACTAATTTACCACCCTTTAATCATCACTATATCATTACAACCACTTTCCCGTAAAATTTTCCTCACTTGACCACTGCTTGGCCAGTAATTTACCACTAATTTACCACCCTTTAAGCCTCACCATATCATTACAATCACTTTCCCCTAAAATTTTCTCACTTGACCACTGCTTGACCACTACTTGACCACTACTTGACCACTAATTTATCACCCTTTATTCATCAACATATCATTACAATCACTTTTCCCTAAAATTTTCCTTACTTGACCACCACTTGACCACTGCTTGACCACTGCTTGACCACTCTTTAATCACCAACATATTGTTACACTCATTTTTCCCTAAAATTTCCTTACTTGACTACTTGACCATTACTTGACCACTGCTTGACCACTGGTTGACCAGTGTGTAACTGCGAACATAACACCTCCTATCTTATTACATTTATGACCACCCCTATATCAACCACTCAGAGTTGACAACTAATACCTGGTACCCACCCCTTGCCACCAAATGAAACCCATTACATCTACTTTATTAGATTTCCTTTGTAATGATGGTAGTGAATAAGCTACATACCACCCTTTACTTTCACTTAGACACTACTATCACACTGTTCAGATGATAGTAACCAACTACACCTCTACCCATGAGTCGTCGAGTATAACCACGACCCATCACACCCTGCCCTTGGTAGTTTATACATCACTACACTCACCACGCATAGTTGTCTATCACCACATTCATATACCCTACATTTTGTAACCAAAATATATAACTTACAGCCCTTCACACCCCTCATCCGTACTCACACTAATTACTTTCACAGACATCCCACCAACCAACATAGACACGAATACTTTTACGCCCCTCGAATACCTTAATTACTTTCACAGAAACTTACCCGCCTAAAAAAGTCATAGACCGGGGATTTTCCCACACGCCGCCAAAGAAATTTCACCCGGGATTTTTACCCAGTCGGCAAAACACCTTCATAAAACTATCAGCCGCCAGCCTCCCCAAAAAATATGTGGGTAAGTTCCCTAATATACTACTTGCTAATTTAAGACGCTGAAACACGATGCTTAACAAAAATGATTGAGATGAGACTCAGTGTGCTAATTTAAGACGCTGAAACACGATGCTTAACAAAAATGATTGAGATGAGACTCAGTGTGCTAATTTAAGACGCTGAAACACGATGCTTAACAAAAATGATTGAGATGAGACTCAGTGTACTAATTTAAGACGCTGAAACATGATGCTTAACAAAAATGATTGAGATGAGACTCAGTGTGCTAATTTAAGACGCTGAAACACGATGCTTAACGCGTAAATATTGAAGTATTGAAGTAAAGAAGCTATGTTAATAATTATAAGAGGGGAATAATACTTGTGATGTGCATTTTTCAGATTATCTTCAATTCATGAAAGTTAGTGAAGCTGGAGTACTGGTGTCTCCTTCTTGGTTGAGGAGGAAGTTGTTTGTACATAGAAGTCACATGGAAGTAAGTATCTTTCTAGCTTTCTTCAAAACTTTAAACTCAGAAGCCACAAACAATATGTTGCACAATTTTTTGCCTTTCACATTTAGCTGCATCTCATCAGGTGTATATTGCAGAAGTTATATATTATAATAATGGCACCTTGTCGTCTTGACAGATGATAGATTGTTATATTTTGCATAAAAAAGGCCTACAATCTATGGTTGTAGTGAATATGACATCTCCATAGTACAAAGTTATGAGTGAATTGGAGAGAAAAATTCCCTACCCACCACTGAAAATTATGTGAAACTTCTGGAAAGAAAAGGCGACGAGGAAGGGACCTAACAACCTTAACTCATTGTGGTATGGCATAGAATATGTTACGTCATAACACTTCTCAACCTAAAAGTCAGTAACTACCATTAACTATCTTCAAAGCAGAATAAAAAAGCACATTCTATGAACAAATAAACGAACGAATCAATAACATTGAATCTTAACTTAGTCCATGTGTGCTACGCTAAGTTATGACCTGGTAACATTCTACCTTTCCGTAAATATGAAGTTCCAATACCCGTCAGTAGTATATAATGTATTTTGCCATATCATCTGTGGATCCCATTCTGGGGATTGTCGATAGCTTCTCCTTATATCTCATATAATCTAGTTCCTCTTGTACTTTGCGGTGTCGAGGTGAAGTATAAACAGCGGGAGAGTACCTGTTTATGTGCTTAATGTGTCGAGACTCCTATGGGCTCTGCTTTCCATCTGTATTTAGGTGATCGGCTTTTTCTTCTACTTCCAACTGGTCTGTACATCATTCCTGGTTTTGGTACACTGTTAGTTGGTAATCTAGTTACATGGCCAAACCATTTAACTAGCCGCCTTCTATTAAACTTCAGCGCTGCTATGACACCAACTTTAGTCCTGATTTCTTTATTTCTGGTTTTCTTTCTTCTTGATACATTGAATATTCTTCTCAGGAATCTAATTTCTGTTGTTCTGATTGTTCTTTTCTCCTTTTCTGTCATTGTCCAGTTTAGCCTTAGTAGTATAGAGTTGGTTGGAAGATTATGTTGTAACTTTCTTAGTAACTATTGATAAGCGTGTGTTCTTTAGTATTGGTGCCATTTATCCAATGAGCTGGTTTGCCTTATTGCATCTATTTTCGATCACGCTTTCTAATATTCCATTTGATTATATTATACTTCCTAAATACTTGAAGCTTTTTTCTTGTTTCGGAGGGGGGGGGGGGGGGGGATGTTCTTCTAGATGAATCATTGTTTTCTTTCTTCTTTGGTTATATCTATTACCTTTGTTTTAATGGTGCTAATGTTCGTGTTTGTTCCTTACACATGTGATAGCACGAAGATGAGAGATGAGAGAGAAGAGGGAGGAGAGATGAAGGAGAGAGAGAGGGAGAGGGAGAAAGAAAAGGATAAAGAATAAAGAATTGATACGTAAAGATTGTCCGTCTTCCGGTCGTAGAGATAACCAATGATGTGTGATTACCCTTAGTTTTATCTACCAACCTCACAAGTATATAGGTATGCAGGTAACGAATGCAACACTATCCTAACCGACAATAGTACAGGCACTCAAAAGAATAAGCTAACACTGAACAAAGTTTATTTGCTTCTCAAAAGACATTACAAAGTAGACAAAGTATCGTGCGAAAACAATTCAAATTATTATGGAAAAATGCTGTCAGGTAACTAGCATCAAGAGAATACCATCAAACTAAGGAATAGCAATTAAACCAATAACTAGTCACATATCAATCAGGGGAATATAATAAGAGCGTACGCCAGTCTGACAAGAAAGTATATAAATCTAATAAGAATGCACACACACGAACTGCCACCGTCAAATGACCGCCCCTAGTTTACCCAGGCAATCGATCAAGCGATAAACTGAAAATTAAACAAGAAGACACCCTTGACCATGTGAACAGCATCATCGGTTGTCATCAACCTACTGCTCACCCTCGCCTTCAGCTACGTGTATTGACATCAGGTCAGTGATATTCCATCACGGCCTGGGCGGTCGTACACCATCAACCAATGTTCACCGATGCCAACATCAACCCATAAACCGCCAAACACTGCATCATGTGTAATAATCATGTGATATTAATACAATACCCACGCCGACACTGACAGTCTTTCCACAGTGGACATACACACATAATTCGGCAGTGGGACAACCCTAAACAACAGCTCCTGATCCGATTGCCCACACCGGCCAAGTCTCCCTGCACGAGACACATAACACAACAGCTGATAACTGGACGCCACATTTTAACTGCTACATCAGGTAACCCCCAACAACAACATTTCTGTCCCCGAGGCTGACAACACAATACACCAGTGACATGTACTAGCGCCATGTCTCATTACCATTGGCGCCATCGTCGTCCTCAATAGCATGTATTAATATTATATATACTTATATATATGCATTCTCAACAACATAAATTCCCCCTGTCATTACTCACAAAACAATCAAAACCTCATAAACATAGCAATTGATCAATAATGACTTCAGCTCCCCTCATGCGTCGCCTATATGTAACCTAAGCCACGAATCCCTACGCCTCAGCATCATTGCGTATATAGTAGCCATTATCAATAATAACACAAATCTACATCATTAACAATATCATTGCAGCTTTGTACCCCAGCAGTAATTATAAGACAACAAGATGGGACCAGATACTGCCCACAAATCACATATATGAAATGTCCCTTTTCACTAAAACCCCTACAATCATCATAATATTTTGCAGTACATATGTTCACTCACGATTGACCATCATTATGGGCCGTCAACATCGACTACATAAACCCACACAGTTATTAACACAAACCCATGTTGACAACATAGATTAATATCACGCCTAACAACACCCTAGTTATGATAATTCATCAACGTGCATCTTCATCCATCCCCGCAGTATAGTCCATCGTCTTTACTAGCCGACCTTCCTCAATATTCACAATATTCAGTCCTTGAAGTACGGACGCAAATGTCCCTTTCTTTACCCAAGATATTCTCACAACCCGTCCGTAACGTTTATATCCAAAGGCATTTCTGTCCTCTTCAGCTCACTTAGTGCGCATCCGAGCTTCCAGTCGTCTCTAACCTTCGCTGGCTGTTCTCCATCTCGCCTAATAGTATTAAAGCCATTTAAACCTTTTATTCCCGATTTTTGTGTAGATCCGAACTCGTGCCTTCAAATTCGCAGGGCTACACTGTCTTTCGCGCTAATCATAACAGAGCCTGACCCCGGTTTCCCCTCTGCTACACAACACTGCATTATTTTTCTTCACAGGCTTGTTCCGGGTCCGTTTACCTGCAGTAGCCAGCTGATCCCATTGTTTGGTTTGACCTAGTGGTCGAGTTTAGTGTCCGCCCTTCCTGTTCCTGTCGTGTTTACATTTGTATAAGAAATCAATCGGGGACTTTTGAGGCCGCTAATAACGTTCGCACATAATTACCACTAGTATGGTTTCGGCGCTCATATTCCTACTTCGTAATTAGCCACTGCGAATTTTGGTTGAATAGTTACGTATTCTTTACCTCCTCATAGAACGTCGTAGTCAACTCCGCTATTGGTTAATTGTAGTTTGCCAATGCTTCCTGGTTTTTAAACTGCTATTATAGTTAGCTAGCTAGTCACGGGTCCGTTACAGGACGTCGCGGTCAAACCTAGCTTTTACTGACTGCTCATGGTTCTTCGGTAAATTTATCCACGGTAGTTTGCCATTGCTTTCTAAACCTAAGTACCATTACCCGCGCCCGACTACAGACTAATAGGTTTCTAATTAAACATAACCAACTTAAGTAAGAGTCCTGTCCAGTGGGTTTCATTTGTCTCTTTTGTGACAGAGAGAAAAGAAGAAGAGAAGAGAGAGAGAGAGAGAGAGAGAGAGAGAGAGAGAGAGAGAGAGAGAGAGAGCGAAAAGGAGGAGAAGAGAGAGAAGGGAAAGAAGAGGATTAGCGAAATGATATAAATAGTGTGAAGCCTAAAAGTTCGTTCCTCAGTCGAACTCTGACTACAACGCACTATCTTTGATAATAAGGAAAGAGGGAGAGAGAGAGAGAAGGAGACAGAGGATGAGAGTAAGAGATACGACAGATTTAGGTTCGTGTCTCCGCGTGAGAACAATAGTTAATTGTACTATTGCACCATCAATGTCTCGTGGTGTATGTTATCAGGTTATAGGAGAGATGTACAGCCCACCTCACAATGTCTCTAAACTACTCTAATCTACACAATCTCCAGACTGACAAGTAGAAATAAAAGGCAACTCAAACATATATTTATTTCCTTCTGAACAGTAACAGAGTGACAATCTATAACATAATCGCATAGAGTAATCAGTACATGCATTGCAGACACATCCATGTATAATCGAATCCAATAACAACACAATACTGCATAACGTCACAAAGGGGAGGTAGATAATATAATATACTATGCAGCCGGGTGTTAGAGAAATATTACCTACTATCACCTACTAACTGCATGAAGCACAGAACTAAAGCTAGGATTTCCAGCCGGCCTTTTGTCTATCTCGCAGTAACCGTTCTGCAGGCCTATAAGTGGCCCATTTACTTAGTCCGAATACCCAGGGGCCATTTTGTTCAGATGAATATCTGTTTATTCAGATATGCCCGGTATGCTTGGGTATCTCCAGTTTACCCAGGCAATGCCTGAAACATTAGAAAACAATACCCGTGAGTTTATGTCAAAATAAACTTTAGTCTTTCACTACCTACAAACTCCTTAACATCTATCGCTTCTTTATCTATCTTAGTATTAGTATATCTTAGCCATAACATAAATTAAGAACAGTATTGTAAACACAGTAATCTATCGCCTACATATATTTAACTAACATAATTATTTCCGATCTCCCAACGCGCCGCCTACAGCCAACATTAAGTATTTAACCATTTACCCGAAGTGTTGAACTCGCTGCCTGTACCCCGCAAGGCCAATTTAACTACACAACAACAGAAATGTGGCCTCCTTTCTCCTCTGTCCAGTGAACAAAAGACAAACGCATTCCATCCCGTGCCGTCGTTCCTGGCCGAGGTTGTAATCACCTGTCCTGGCCAGTCCACCTGTTTTGTATTGTCTGGTTGACCTAGTGGGCGCAAATGCCTTCCTATCCTCTTCTGCCGTCTGCTGTGCTTGGTCGCCGTGTTTATATTCTTGAAGTACTGCCATCTTTTCGTATTTACACGCCGCGTTGACCCGCCTAGTTATCATTAGTCTTGTAGTCTAATTGCTTAGTTTACATATACATACATAGCTTATCTACACTCTGCTTATCTAACCGATTAATTTGACTCCCATCACCCTATTTCAGCCATTTAGATATAGGTAATTCGCAGGACGGCGCATTCAATCCTGAAATTTGTCGGTTGTTCGTGATTTCTTAGCACGTTAACCTACGGTAGTTTGCTATAGGTTTCTAAACTAAAGTACCTTATTATAATCTAGCGAATACTCTAACAATGCCTTATGTCAACTTACATTCAGCTTCTGTCGTCCGGTCGATCTTCTGAGTTCCATAGTTGAAATATAATTGCTCTCTTCAACATCTCGTTTGTCGTGGTTCCCACCAGACGCTTTCCAATCATGTTTGCCATTAGTCTCCTGTGTGATTCCGATTGATTTTAGTCTCCTGTGTGATTCCGATCGGAGTGTCTCCTGTGTGATTCCGATCGCAGTCTGGTTAGTGGTTGTCCTATCTGACGTTAGCCATCATCTGCAACTAATGAGCGGTTTCCTTAGCCAACAGTCCTTCTCAAATGGCTTGCACGCCATTTTGTGATCCTCGGAATTTGCGATTCACTCCATCAGGTTTATCTACCTGGAATAAATGGTTCACAGATCCTTGACCATCTGCTTGTCTTCTGTGGTCCAGGCAGAATTCTGATATGTGCATCTTTTCCGTCTTCAATACCACTTCGTCATCTTCCTGGACACTAAACAGCCTGGGATATGGACATCACCATTGCTGAAGTTCCAAACTCACACTTCCTGGGCTGGGCGATCGCCCAGCCCACTCGGCCCACTCGGCTAAACCGTACTCTTGCTCGTTCCACACTCCCCCAACTGACTGGATCCCAAAGTATATATCACCTCTTGAGTTGGCGCCTTTCTGGAATCACGTGACGTCGCTGTCCCTTGTGGTGAAGGGCTACCCAATCAGCATACAGCACGCAGCTGGGCTGATCTGCATGTTTAATTTGCATCTTATTATTAATCTAACTCTCTTCACCCCGCTACGGACTTGTTTTTGAGTTCATAGTCCTTGTTTGAGTTCATGCTCCTTGAAGTAGATTTCTCAGCTCAAGCACGTTCCCACTGCTATAAATCTGCCAGCCTACGGTACCTATTTTTGTTCCTTGACAGCCTCAGTTTTATTTCTGACCTGTTTGTAACTATAAATTCTCCGACATCTAGAGTTACTCTCGGCCATTTGACAGTTCAGAACAAACATTACGTTATTCTTGGCTGAAAAACTTTACTCTAATTTCTGTCGGGGTGACCCAGGGTTTACCAGTTGGTTTGTCGCCCGAGGCCCTGAAGTCCCTAACTGTTTTTAAAAATATTCTGGTCAATGAACTGTACTTCCCAATCCCACGACTGGTTTTGGTGGCACTACTATCATGTGCCTTTTTATCCCATATTGTGACGCATCAGGCGTTCATAGATTCCCCTTCTACTCTTCGACGGACCCACGTCAAACAAGAAAGATCTATACTCTTGGTGTGTTAGGCAAGGCCCTGTGTAAATCTGGGATTATTTAGGTAAACAATAAGTCAGTGGGACTTCATCATCGGCCCCAAACCTTTCAGTATAACTCTGCTACCAGTTATATCCCATGAACCTGATGCTGTAAGTAACAAATATCAAATATCAGTGACCAAAAATAAATCATCAGCTTCTGCCAAAATATATTACCGTATCCTATGAGTGGCGATGAGGAATATGCAGTCTGTATACAAAATAAACCTGCAATTCTGACATCAAAATCAACACCCAGCTCCATGGATGCAATACATAGGGGCACCAAAAATAATAAATCAATGTCAATATAGGCATTCACTTAATATGCCACTCCCCTGTAACAACAACAGAACAAACAATCAAATTCACATAGGTGCTACCCACTACGCCATCTGCAATTTAAAGTGCCCAGTCATCCTTGAATCTGAAAAAAAAACATTGTAAAAATTCCTGTGACGTCACAGGCAAATGCCTGGTCACCACACATAATAAAACAATCACTTCTCCCCTATCCGCAAGGACATACCAGCCTGAGGCTGCACTCTTCACAATCACCGCCGATGTACACAAAAACAAATCAGCCCCTACTGTAAGTACGCAATATTTAGTGGCCATAGAAACAAACCAAACATATATCATGAAACAGCTGTTGACATTAAAAAAATGTGCGCCCAGTCGTTGGACATCGTGCTAACATGTATCCTTCGACCTGCCACTTCACATTAAAAACAAACATGTACCCGCATTAACATCTACTTGGGCGATCTCAGATTATAAACGGTCTCCTTGCCTCCTGGCACGACGTTGGACTATGTATTGTCACTACGACACCCAATACTGCAGTTGTGTCTGCCCCGAACACAATGGAGAGAGGCGCACACAAAAATAAAAACATTCGCATACCCGACTTGTCAACTTCCACTATGGAAATAACAAGGGAGCTAACTGCTCCACAACAGCTGACCCCCTCAAGTAGTCATATTCATTTAAACAACAAAATAACATGTTTCTAACTAATTTCATGAACCTGTAAAACAAACAAAGGATGGCTAAACGCGACTACACATATGGCCCTCCAACAAAAATGTCATTCAATTACGAACCAACACTACACCACGAATGTTTAACTGACGGTTAACTAATGTTCATTGGGTCATGCCGCATTTCACAGTTACTGTCTCCGCCCTGAAATGTTCTGCTTCTTCTGGTGGTTTTCAGTTTCCCTTGATTGAATACTACTTGTCGAAATAGACAGGGGGGTTTCTTGATTCGCCTATAATTGTCATTGTTATTATATGCCCTCTCTGGCACGCCACATGTGCCATTGATAACGTTCGGAACAGCCCGTCTCGCCCTGCCGCTGATGGGGCACGCTAGCACGATGGGTCCTTGTTGTCGTTTCTTGCAGGGCAACACAAAAAAAGGGGGGGGGGGGGGAGAAGCGCTATATTTTCTTATTGGCCTCGGATGTCTACACTGCCAGCAGAAATGTTGGGTTCTGTCACCTAAACAGCTTCACAACTGTTCCCTAAAAGAGTCAGCGACATTCATTCCCCGGACAGCCACAGGTTTGGCTTGCTCTGCATATCAGGTGTGGGAATTGTTCTTATACTTTGCATGGCTCTGGGTTTCGCTTGCCATACCCTGTCGTCAATCATGACTCTGACTTCCTGGATGAAGAGTGGGTGACCTTTGTATAACGGTGGGGTATTTTATTATGATACCCTTTAATCAGTGAGTTAGTCTTTAACGTACACTGACAAGAGGAACTTGTCCTTTAACGATAACAAGATAAGGCCACCCTTACGTTGACTTGCTCTGCTCAGCTGTTGTCTGAGCTCATTTCGGACAGATTCCGCTGCGCTGACTCTCCTTCTGAGTTGGCTCTCCCTGGGTATGTTGTTGTAGTGGGTTTTCCTGTATTCGTGTAGCAAGGTGGTTTGGCCGGTGTACTTTACACAAGAGTCTCTAACTGAACAGACTTAGTAGAGACCTCGCCGACAGATAGTTAGACAATTTACCAACCAGCTATGAGATAAGTAGCTTAGTAAAGGAGCACTTACTGAGACAACTATCGAGCAGGCAATCACGAACTATTGACTATAAGCGACAAATCTATGTATACGATCTTACTATATAGTAGAACCTGACACCACAGAGACAAAGTTCACATGGAATCTCCTATGAGCTCCCGGACTAAGCTGGAAGGTCCCAGAAAATTCTGGAAACGGATTCTGCCAGACGACGCCATTTAGTGACAGAGAGAAAAGAAGAGGAGAAGAGAGGGAGAGAGAAAAGGAGGAGAAGAAAGCGAAGGGAAAGAAGAGAATGACGGATATGATATAAATAGTGTGAGCCTAACAGTTCGTTCCTCAGTCGAACTCTGCCTACAACGCACTATCTTTGATAATAAGGTAAGAGGGGGAGAGAGAGAGAAGGAGAAAGAGGATGAGAGTAAGAGATACGACAGATTTAGGTTCGTGTCTCCGCGTGAGAACAATAGTTAATTGTACTATTGCACCATCAATGTCTCGTGGTGTATGTTATCAGGTTATAGGAGAGATGTACAGCCCACCTCACAATGTCTCTAAACTACTCTAATCTACACAATCCCAGACTGACAAGTCGAAATAAAAGGCAACTCAAACATATATTTATTTCCTTCTGAACAGTAACAGAGTGACAATCTACAACATAATCGCATAGAGTAATCAGTACATGCATTGCAGACACATCTATGTATAATCGACTCCAATAACAACACAATACTGCATGAGGTCACAAGGGGGAGGTAGATAATATAATAGACTATGCAGCCGGATGTTAGAGAAATATTACCTTACTATCACCTACTAACTGCATGAAGCAAAGAACTAAAGCTAGGATTTCCACCAGCCTTTTGTCTATCTCGCAGTAACCGTTATGCAGGCCTATAAGTGGCCCATTTACTTAGTCCGAATACCCAGGGGCCATTTTGTTCAGATGAATATCTGTTTATTCAGATATGCCCGGTATGCTTGGGTATCTCCAGTTTACCCAGGCAATGCCTGAAACATTAGAAAACAATACCCGTGAGTTTATGTCAAAATAAACTTTAGTCTTTCACTACCTACAAAGTCCTTAACATCTATCGCTTCTTTATCTATCTTAGTATTAGTATATCTTAGCCATAACATAAATTAAGAACAGTATTGTAAACACAGTAATCTATCGCCTACATATATTTAACTAACATTATTATTTCCGATCTCCCAACGCGCCGCCTACAGCCAACATTAAGTATTTAACCATTTACCCGAAGATTTGAACTCGCTGCCTGTACCCCGCAAGGCAACTTAACTACACAACAACAGAAATGTGGCCTCCTTTCTCCTCTGTCCAGTGAACAAAAGACAAACGCATTCCATCCTGTGCCGTCATTCCTGGCCGAGGTTGTAATCACCTGTCCTGGCCCGTCCACCTGTTTTGTATTATCTGGTTGACCTAGTGGGCGCGAGTGCCTTCCTATTCTCTTCTGCCGTCTGCTGTGCTTGGTCGCCGTGTTTATATTCTTGCAGTACTGCCATCTTTTCGTATTTACATGCCGCGTTGACCCGCCTAGTTATCATTAATCTTGTAGTCTAATTGCTTAGTTTACACATACATACATAGTTTATCTACACTCTGCTTATCTAACCGATTAATTTGACTCCCATCACCCTATTTCAGCCATTTAGATATAGGTAATTCGCAGGACGTCGCATTCAATCCTGACATTTGTCGGTTGTTCGTGATTTCTTAGCACGTTAACCTACGGTAGTTTGCTATAGGATTCTAAACTAAAGTACCTTATTATAATCTAGCGAATACTCTAACAATGCCTTATGTCAACTTACATTCAGCTTCTGTCGTCCGGTCGATCTTCTGAGTTCCATAGTTGAAATATGATTGCTCTCTTCAACCTCTCGTTTGTCGTGGATCCCACCAGACGCTTTCCAATCATGTTTGCCATTAGTCTCCTGTGTGATTCCGATTGATTTTAGTCTCCTGTGTGATTCCGATCGCAGTCTGGCTAGTGGTTGTCCTATCTGACGTTAGCCATCATCTGCAACTAATGAGCGGTTTCCTTAGCCAACAGTCCTTCTCAAATAGCTTGCACGCCATTTTGTGATCCTCGGAATTTGCGTTCCATTCATCAGGTTTACCTACCTGGAATAAATGGTTCACAGATCCTTGACCATCTGCTTGTCTTCGGTGGTCCAGACAGAACTCTGATATGTGCATCTTTTCCGTCTTCAATACCACTTCGTCATCTTCCTGGACACTAAACAGCCTGGGATATGGACAACACCATTGCTGAAGTTCCAAACTCACACGTCCTGGGCTGGACTCTTGCTCGTTCCACACTCCCCCAACTGACTGGATCCCAAAGTATATATCACCTCTTGAGTTGGCGCCTTTCTGGAATCACGTGACGTCGCTGTCCCTTGTCGTGAAGGGCTACCCAATCAGGCAAACAGCACGCAGCTGGGCTGATCTGCATGTTTAATTTGCATTTTATTATTAATCTAATTCTCTTCACTCCACTACGACCTTGATTTTGAGTTCATAGTCCTTGTTTGAGTTCATGCTCCTTGAAGTAGATTTCTCAGCTCAAACACGTTCCCACTGCTATAAATCTGCCAGCCTACGGTACCTATTTTTGTTCCTTGACAGCCTCAGTTTTATTTCTGACCTGTTTGTAACTATAAATTCTCCGACATCTAGAGTTACTCACGGCCACTTGACAGTTCAGAACAGATTTACGTTATTTTTAGCTGAAAAACCTTACTCTAATTTCTGTCGGGGTGACCCAGGGTTTACCAGTTGGTTTGTCGCCCGAGGCCCTGAAGTCCCTAACTGTTTTTAAAAATATTCTGGTCAATGAACTGTACTTCCCAATCCCACGACTGGTTTTGGTGGCACTACTATCATGTGCCTTATTATCCCATATTGTGACGCATCAGGCGTTCACACACACTTCATTTAGTCTGTCAACGTGGTCTTGTAATTCTGCTTGTCATTTTGCTATTAGTGCTTGATAGTTTGCAAACAGGAGTTATGTAATGGTGTAGTTTGCCGTTGGTTCTTCTTCTGTGTTCTGTTAATCACGCAGTTGTCTTGCGGTCTCTGTTTGGCTGGTTTCTTTACATATACTGTCTATATAGGTTATGAACAAGAGGGAGACATGACATAACCTTGCCGTACTCCGGGTCTTAGGTGAAGGGTTCTGAGTGTCCTCAGTTTGTTCTTACTATGCATTCACTGTTGTTGTATAAGCGTCCACATAAGTTAGTTAGATGTGTACTCACTCCATATCGTTTAATTATTTCCCACATCTGGTTTCTATCTACTCTATCAAATGGTTTTTCTTGGTCGACAAAGGCTAAGTAGAGTGTCATTAAATTCGATTCTCATCTCATCATGTTCCCATTGTACCTTGCGGTGTCATTAAATTCGATTGATTTTTCTATACATTGTCTAAGAATAAAGATTGCATCTGTATATCCTTTATTTTTTCCTAAATCCAAGTTGTATTACGCTTTTCTGGGTTCCTGTAAGCAACTAGGGTTAGAATTGAATAGTAAGAAGACACAGACTATGGTCGTCACTGGGAAGAAGGAAATACCACAATGTGATATACGAGTAAATGGGCATATTCTTAAGCAAGTTAAACGGTACACTTATCTCAGAAGAGTCGTAATATCTTATGGGAGATGCCTTGAAGAGATTAGAACAAGAATTGTCATTGCGAAAGTAGCCTTTCGCAAGATGAAAAACATACTGACCAATAAAAAGACAGCAATTGAAACGACAAAAAGAGTGTTGAGGTGCTACTGAGAACGTATACTTTTGTATGGATGTGAAACGTGGACAATGAGTAGTCAAGCGGTAAAAACATCTGATGGCTGTGGAAATGTGGTATCTGGGGAAAATGCAGGAAATACGTTAGAGGTTACATGTTAGGGTTAGGGGTACAGTACTCTCTCTCTCTCTCTCTCTCTCTCTCTCTCTCTCTCTCTCTCTCTCTCTCTCTCTCTCTCTATATATATATATATATATATATATATATATATATATATATAAAATCAAGTGCCATGCCAACTGGCGTAGGATTTCATGTCTTTCTACATATTTCGGTCTTTTGTGTTCTGGATCAAATCTTCTGCTGATATTCCTTAATGCCACCGTCTCAATCCATCCCGCATAATTTATCTTTGTCTACCTCTGCCTCTCTTTCTCCCACAAACATCTCTTCTCACCACTTTGCTAAAGAAAGCTGTTTGACTCTTGTTGTTGTATATATTGTTCTAGCTTCATTTGCCTCTTTCAGACAATCGTTGTTAGTTACTCTGGCAGCCCAAGGAATTCACAACATTCGTCTTAGAAACAGCACCACGTTTGCTTCCAAGTTCTTCCTAATTTGTTAATTTACATTTCAAGGTTCACCGCCATACAGCAAAACAGGTTCTATATAGCACTCCGGCACTCTCTTTCTAACATTCAATGATTGTGACTAATTGCATAAGATACTTTTCATTTTCTTAAATGCAGCTCTTGCTTGACAAATTATTCTCTTAATCTCTCTTGTGCACCTTCCGTCTGATGTTATAAATGCTCCTCATTCTCCACACCATTTATTCTCATATCATGTCAAAAACATTGTGACTGCCTGAGTCTAATTTCTGAAATCAATTTATGGTTTTCATTTGTTTCTTTTATTACCTTGTCGTACTAGTGGCTTTGTACGTTCTGCATTTTGTAGTGTTTCTAGTAAATGTTAGGTTTGTATTATGTTGTCTCTATACTAAAGGGTTGTGTATATAGCATGTGTCGTGTGTAAAGGTGATAATGCCATCCCTGCCAGTTCTTCGTATCTGTGTTTTGATCTGGTCTCCTATGAAGCCTGATGTGATATCACATAATTAATATGTCCTACAAATAATATATTTATGCCGCTATATGTCTGTATTAGTAGCTTGTCTAGGTGTTCATAAAAATGTGGTGACTGGTTATAGTACAGCAACTGTCTGTCATCACTGGTTACTGGCTATGGTAGAACAGCTGTCGTGAGGTATGTATGTTAAAGGCATTATGGAGGAGGAGCGAAAGCTTCAATTAAAGAATGAAATAGACCGTCTTAATTTTATTTGGGTAAGTTTTACAGGTTGTAATGCTGTACTGCCGGTAGTAGTGATGTATGCGCTCTACCCACGTAATATGAAGTTGCTGCTGAGGCTGGAAAATGCTGTTGCATGATGTTGAGGTTGGAAATCATGGGAGCGGTGAAATGTTGGGTTAGTGAAAGTGGGTCGTTGCGGGTGAGGGTAAAAATCTTCAATCGTGGGAAGGGTGAAACTGGATCTTGGCAACGGGTGGTAAAAAATATCTGGGTCGACGAAAGGCGGGGCTGTGTGGGAAAATCTGTGTGAGTAGAAACGAATGTGGCGTGGCGGGTATATGGAAATAGGAAGAGGCGTATGGAGTTTGGGGGGAGTAAAAAGTTGGTTATGTGTCGACTTGTTCGTTAGTCTCTTTTCTGTGAGGGGCATGTGTTCATAAATCTTAAACGTGGTCGTGTGATGCTCAAAGGGTGGTTGCGTGTAGAGAGTATAGGATTCGAACCAGTGTTAGACTATTGGTGATGATCAAGAGGTGGTTGCGTGTAGAGAGTGTAGGATTCGAACCAGTGTTAGACTATTGGTGATGCTCAAAGGGTGGTTGCGTTTAGAGAGTGTGAAGCTCGAACCAGTGGTAGACTATTGGTGAGGATCAATAGGTGGTCGCGTTTTGTGAGTCTACGAGTCGATCAGGTGTTAGACCAACAACTATTGGTGATGATCAAAGAGTGGCCACACACTGGTCAACCAGTGGTCAAGTAGTGGTCAAGTGGGTCAAATGAGGAAATGTTAGGGAAAAGTGGTTGTAATGATATGGCGATGATCAAAGAGTGGTAATGCAGTGGTCAAACAGTGGTCAAATGAGGAAATTTTAGCGGAAAGTAGGTGTAATTAGTGGTCAAGTAGTGGTCAAGAAGTGGTTAAGTAGTGGTCATGTAGTGGTCAAATGGTCGAGTGACTACTTAAATTGTAGAGGACGATGTGCGTAAGATTATGGTAGTGGGTAAAGTGTGTCGATGACGTGGTCAAGTAGTGGTCAACCAGTGGTCAAGTAGTGGTCAAGTGGTCGAGTGACCACTTACATTGTAGATGAGGATGTGCTTATTAGTATACTAGTGGTGGTTGGTTGTTGATGGTCGTGAAGCTGTGTCTAGAGAGTGATTGGTCTGAAGAGAGAACCCTTTCCACTACTGTTACCACATCTCCAACCATTACTACTGTCACCACAACGTCAACCATACACATACAGACATCACAACAGCAGACACACACACAAGTACCAACACACGTGTAATACAGACATAACAGGTGCAGACAAGTACATGCACACATCTCCTACCATTAATATTGTCACCACATCATCAACTATACACATACATACATCACAACAGTAGACACACACACACAAGTACCAACACACATGAAATACAGACATCACAGGTGCAGACAAGTACACATACTTCTCCTACAATTACTACTGTCACCACAACATCAACTATACACATACAGACATCACAAAAGGAGACACACACACAAATACCGACATACGTGTAATACAGACATCACAGGTGCAGACAAGTATATATACACACACACACACATCTCCTACTATTACTACTGTCACCACAACATCAACTATACACAGACACATAAATACAAAGAAGCAAACACGTACAGACAAGAACACACCCATCTCCTATCATTACTATTGTCACTACAACATCATCTGTACACAAATACACACACAAATACAAAGACAACCAAACACACACAAGTACAAACATATACAGGTACAGAGACATCACAAAAAAACAAAGACACACTTGTACATACAGACATCACAAGTACAGACATACAAGTACAGACACAGACACATGAACACAAACTCACGTACAGACAGGTACTAATACAGACATCACAATTGCAGACACACAAAGACAATCACACACACACGTACAAACACGAACAGTGGCATATACACATACAGACATCACATGTCCAGACAAGTACACACACATCTCCTACCCTTACTACTGTCACCACAGCTACACACAACTACACACAGACAACCACACACACACGTACAAACACGAACAGTGGCAAATACACATACAGACAGACAAGACACAAGCACACATATACACTCATACAAAGAAGCAAACACACCCATCTCCTACTATTACTACTGTCAACACAACTATACACAAGTACACACATACAGACATGAACAGTGACACACACCCATATCCTCTTCCTTGCCCACAAGAATATCACAAAAATAAACTACACTAAAGCACATACCCGTTTTGTTAACGAACACCGATGTCCGAGAAAACCCCTAAGTAATCAGCGCCATATGCAAAAGTCATTAAGTGGGCGGTCGGTAGCGTGAGTCAGCCGCTCATATGAAAGCGGCGGTTGCGTGAGAAAAGCCTGGCGTTGTCAACAAAACCGCCACGTCAGCTATGTAGTGTCATGTGCACAACGAGTGTATAAAATAGACGGCGTCTCTTGTGAGCTCTGTACCAGTCGTTCGTGCTACAGCAGATATTGTTCACATGCTGACTTGGCTAGAATTCGCCTGCCGAGTTATTTGTGAATCAGCCATGTGACTCGCTTAGCATTGTTCGTTTAGTAACATGCTGGCATCTGTTTGTTGAGAAAACAGTGAAACATATCGTTGTGTATAAAGATTCAGTCCCCACCTTGCTTACAGTAGAACTTTTTAGCTTGTAAAAAAAAAGTGAAAGTGCTCTGTAAAACTTGACAGTTGTGTGACTTATTCATATACCACCAATATTAGTTTGTCAATATGACCAGTACTACCAAACCGACTTTCATGTGCTCCTTGTGCGACAAAGACTTCAGTTATAAGTGTAACCTTACACGCCACATTCGGCTCATTCACGATACGGAAGACCAAATATATCGCTGTCAGTTATGTGTTAAGTTGTATAATACGACGAATGGCCTACAAAGACACAAACGAACACATCACCAGACACGTATGGATACAACACAACCAATTACTTCAACTACCTCTGCAATAGCGATGATACCACCATCATCACACCAGACGAGCACACCACATGTATATGCTCTGAATTCTCATAGTGTAACTCAAATACCAGACCGCTCCCGCTGTTCTTTGTGTAACAAAGCCTTTTGTTATAAATATACCCTTACCCGCCACATTCGGATCATTGACTCTGCGAAAGACCAAATATATCCCTAGTCAGTTATGTGATAAGCTGTATAATACGAAAGATAACCTACAAAGCCACATTAGGAACAAAGACACCCGTACGGACCAAACACACATATGCCGTATATGTGGATAACGTTTCATCATAAAAGACAATCTACAAGGACACATAAGAGCGCATCATCAGACACTTATGGATACAACAGAAGCAATTACTACAACTACCTCTACAACACCAGAGACGACACCGCCACCAAGCCCCAACACACCGGCAACGGAAATTACGATTTTTTTTCTTATGACACTGATATATTGATGTCACTAAACTGTTTTGTTGAATGTGTTGTGATCACATTATCGCCACACATATTTTGGTGATAAAATAATAAATATTGAAATCAAGTTTTTTGTTTGTTGATTTTCTTTAGTGGTTTGTTTTCATGACGTTGTCTTTTTTCTTGTCGGAGAGGGATGAACAGAGACACATACAGACATGTACAGAGATATTTGATATAGACATGAAGAAAGACGGGGGAAAAGTTATGCCAAATACAGAAATATTTCACCCAAATGTATGAAAAGTAGGATACTTTGCTAATGAAATAAGGAAAGAAACAGACCAAGTAAAGAAATATATCAAGCACACTTATACAGATCTCGGCCAAATTTATGAAAACTATAAAAAATATCTTTGCCAAATGGGAAAAAAGCTAGGTCTAGTTGGACAATGTGTCAACCAAATGCGGAAAATATTGACCAAGTAACTAGGGGTGATGGTCGATGACCATATTCGTTGTCTAGAATAGCACCTAGTAGGTTAAGGAAGGACAGATGCTTTACCTCCATTAGGTTGGAAAATCTGTCTAGTCACCTAGAAATTAGGCTGTTCTGTAATCAAAAAGGATGTTAGTGTTATTTGTTATGAAACATTGAAAGTCGGTTAGAAGATGTGATAGCTGGTATTCACGAGTTCACTAAGGCAGGCGTGGTTTTTAAGAAAGGCCGACTTTATAACAGACAGTGGTGGTTGCTTGCAGAGTTGCCGTTATTACGGATGTGAAATGCTAAAGTGAGTTAGAAGTGGACACCGTAAGAAATGTTATTTTAGGGCAGACTTCGAGAAAAACCGTTGTATTGTTGAAAGATGGAACAATGAAAGGTTAGTGTAGCAGACATTGTGGTATGGCAAGTTGAAAATGGCAGCCATGGGAAATGGTTCCGTGATTATGAATACCTAGATGATACAGAAACTATACCAGGTGGAACCATAGACTACCTTACCATAAATGTTGTTAACTGTCATGAGTGTTTCAATGGAGCACGTGTACAATGGAGGTTTCAAGTTCTTGGTGATGTGACCTCTTTGTGTTAGAAAGAAACCAAGAGTGTGGAGAGATGAGTGATTAGTCTGTATAAGGGTTTGTGTAGCAGATACGCTGAAGTTGGAGCTTTCGGTAATGTAAAATCGGGAAAGTAGTGACATTGATAACGTCTTTTCAGATAAAAGTTCACGATACGTTTGACATAACTACAGAAGTTACATTTTTTTTCCTAATTTCGGTACCACCTTTTTTTCTTAGCTTGGTCGACATAGTTATTACTTTTCCATAGCTATTTCTTAGACTGGCTGACAGATGTTCCTAGTTTTTATCACTTTGGACGACAAGTTTATAGGTTTGATTGAAATATTTCTTTACTTTACCAATATGTTTCCCGTTTGGCTAACAAACTTTCCTACTTCTTGGTAGTTTGGTCGAGCTATTTCTGTATTTGGCCAACATTTTTCCGATTTGGCTAACTCATTTTTCTACTTTTTATAAGATTGGAGGATATATTTATAAGTTTGGTTGAGATATTTCAGTATTTGCCGACCTTTTCCCTTTTGGTTGACAAATTTTCCTACTTTTTATAAGTTTAGTTGAAATACGTATAAATTTGGTTGAAATTTTCTTCACATTTGGTTAACAAATTTTCCTACTTTTCATAAATTTGGCCGATGTATTTCGTTACTTGGTCAATATTTTTCGCATTTGGTTGACACATTTTCCTACTTGACCTAGCTTTTTTCCCATTTGGCAAAGACATTTTTTATAGTTTTCATAAATTTGGCCGAGATCTGTATAAGTGTGCTTGATATATTTCTTTACTTGGTCAGTTTCTTTCCGTATTTCGTTAGCAAAGTTTCCTACTTTTCATACATTTGGGTGAAATATTTCTGTATTTGGCATAACTTTTCCCCCGACTTTGTTCATGTCTGTATCAATATCTCTGTATATGTCTGTATGTGTCTCTGTTCATCCCTCTCCGACAAGACAAAAGACAACGTTATGAAAACAAACCACTAAAGAAAATCAACAAACAAAAAACTTGATTTCAATATTTTTTATTTTATCACCAAAATATGTGTGGCGATAATGTGATCACAACACATTCAACAAAACAGTTTAGTGACATCAATATATCAGTGTCATAAGAAAAAAATCGTAATTTCCGTTGCCGGCGTGGTGGGGCTTGGTGGCGGTGTCGTCTCTGGTGTTGTAGAGGTAGTTGTAGTAATTGCTTCTGTTGTATCCATAAGTGTCTGATGATGCGCTCTTATGTGTCCTTGTAGATTGTCTTTTATGATGAAACGTTGTCCACATATACGGCATGAGTGTGTTTGGTCCGTAAGGGTGTGTTTGGTCCGAATGTGGCGTTGTAGGTTATCTTTCGTATTATACAACTTATCACATAACTGACAGGGATATATTTGGTCTTTCGCATCGTGAATGATCCGAATGTGGCGGGTAAGGGTATACTTATAACAGAAAGGCTTTTTCACACAAAGAACAGCGGTAGCGGTCTGGTATTTGAGTTACACTATGATAATTTTGAGCATATACATGTGGTGTAGCACAAACGAGTGGTACAGAGCTCACAAGAGACGCCGTCTATTTTATACACTGGTTGTGCACACGACACTACATAGCTGACGTGGCGGTTTTGTAGACAACGCCAGGCTTTTCTCACGCAACCGCCCTCCTTCACGTGAGCGACGACTCACGCTACTAACCGCCCACTTAATGACTTTTGCATATGGCGCTGATGACATAGGGGTTTTCTCGGACAGTCGGTGTTCGTTAACAAAACGGGTATGTGCTTTGTGTAGTTTATTTTTGTGATATTCTTGTGGGCAAGGAAGAGGATATGGGCGTGTGTCCCTGTTCATGTCTGTATGTATGTACTTGTGTATAGTTGTGGTAACAGTAGTAATAATAGGAGATAGGTATGTTTGCTTCTTTGTATGAGTGTTTGTGCGTGTTTGTGTCTGTATGTGTGTTTGCCACTGTTCGTGTTTGTACGTGTGTGTGGTTGTCTTTATGTAGTTGTGTGTAGCTGTGGTGACAGTAGTAAGGGTAGGAGTTGTGTGTGTGTACTTGTCTGGACATGTGATTGATGTCTGTATGTGTATATGCCACTGTTCGTGTTTGTACGTGTGTGTGTGATTGTCTTTGTGTGTCTGCAGTTGTGATGTCTGTACATGTACCTGTCTGTACGTGAGTTTGTGTTCCTGTGTCTGTGTCTGTACTTGTATGTCTGTATTTGTGATGTCTGTATGTACAAGTGTGTCTTTGTCTTTTGTGATGTATCTGTACTTGTGTATGTCTGTACTTGTGTGTGCTTGGTTGTCTTTGTATTTGTGTGTGTTCTTGTGTATAGTTGATGTTGTGGTGACAATAGTAATGGTAAGAGATGGGTGTGTTCTTGTCTGTACGTGTTTGCTTCTTTGTATTTATGTGTCTGTGTATAGTTGATGATGTGTTGACAATAGTAATGGTAGGAGATGTGTGTATGTACTTGTCTGCACCTGTGATGTCTGTATTACACGTGTGTTTTTACTTGTGTGTGTGTCTGCTGTTGTGATGTCTGTATGTGTATAGTTGGTGATGTGGTGACAGTAGTAATGGTAGGAGATGTGGTAACAGTAGTGGAAAGGGTTCTCTCTTCAGACTAATCACTCTCTAGACACAGCTTCACGACCATCAGCAACCAACCACCTCTAGTATAGTAATAAGTGCATCCTCATCTACAATTTAAGTTGTCACTCGACACTTGACCACTACTTGACCACTGGTTGACCACTACTTGACCACTATTTTACCATCTCTTGATCATCACCATGTCACTACACCTACTCTCCGCTAAAATTTCCTCACTTAACCACTTGGCCACTGCTTGACCACTGAATTACCACCATTGATCATCACCATATCACTACAACCTTTTTTCCCTAACATTTCCTCATTTGACCCACTTAACCACTGCTTGAACACTGGTTGACCAGTATGTGACCACCCTTTGATCATCACCAATAGTTGTTGGTCTAACACCTGATCGACCCCCAGACTCACAAAACGCGACCACCTATTGCTCCTCATCAATAGTCTACCACCGTTTCGAGCCCCACACTCTCTAAACGCAACCACATTTTGAGCATCACCAATAGTCTAACACTGGTTCGAATCCTATACTCTCTACACGCAACCACCCTTTGAGCATCACACGACCAAGTTTAAGATTTATGAACACGTGCCCCTGACAGAAAAGAGACTAACGAACAAGTCGACACATAACCAACTTTTTACTCCCCTCAAACTCAATACGCCTCTTCCTATTTCCATATACCGCGCCACGCCACATTTGTTTCTACTCTCACAGATTTTCCCCACACAGCCCCGCCTTTCGTCGATCCAGATATTTTTTACCACCCGTTGCCACGACCCAGTTTCACTCATCCCACGATTGAAGATTTTTACCCTCACCCGCCACGACCCACTTTCACCAACCCAACACTTCACCACTCCCATTATTTCCAACCTCAACATCATGCAACAGCATTTTCCAGCTTCAGCAGCAACTTCATATTACGTGGGTAGAGCTCATACATCACTACTGCCGGTCTTCGTGGCGAAGGTATTATGGACGCGGTTCGTAATCCGTATACCCACAATCAAAACAGTTGAGCGCGATTTGGTAGCAGACCGCGTTGCGTTGTGTTTGCGTTAGTTTCTGTGCCTGTCGTTCAGAATGCAATGGCAAACTACTGAATGTAAACTTGCGAAAAGATCACAGCTTCAGAAATTCTGGTGTTGACTGTGATGTCATATAAAGGGATATGCAATACATTTTGTACTGGTAGTGTTTGTGAGTAACGTGACGTGCGCGAGAATCTGTAGTGGTTCTCTCCGCGTCAGTAATTTAGGGGTATGTGACCCGCTCGCTCATAAAGCAGTGGCAAACTACTGAGCGTAATCTTGCCAAGAAATCAACAATCAGCTGAAAGATGCTGACGTTGACAGCGATGTCTTGTAAAGGATATGCGAACAAGAAAAAGTGTTTGTAGTGTACTTTAGGAAATTATTTTGTATTTCTGTGTTCGCATTTCTACTGTGTGTATTTGCGTGTTGTGTTGTTGGAATGTTTCTGTTCTTGATGCTGTTTCAGTTTGTTTGTTGCCTTGCATGTCTGTTATTGTGTCTATGTGTTTGTTATTCTGTATGTTTTGTTCTATTGCCATGTATTGTTTAATGGGAGTGTCGTGTGTGTGCCAATGGTATTCTTTGCCTTTCTCCCCAGAAACCCTATTTCCGATGCCACTAGATTTTGTTTAACCTATCTGTTAATAGTCTAAATTTCACATCTATACACAAGAAGAATTGATATGTGGTACTATAACCCTCTTTTTCTCGTTGTAATTTACATTGTTATATTAGTCAGTACATTTTTCAGCTTGCAAAAGGATACTTCGCCAGTAGTACAACATGTTGTAATAGGGTAGGATTTAGGGAATGATTTGAGGGAATGAGATTAATGAATCGGTGTTTAATGCTGTATACGGGGTATACATCCCCAAGTCACCCCAGATCGTGACGTCACAAAACTGCACCGCACAGGTCAACTGTAGGT
This sequence comes from Cepaea nemoralis, assembly GCA_014155875.1. NCBI lineage: Eukaryota > Metazoa > Mollusca > Gastropoda > Stylommatophora > Helicidae > Cepaea > Cepaea nemoralis. Next base: position 60,113 of record JACEFZ010017163.1, on the reverse strand, counting down.
CAGAGGTCTAGTCATAGTCTAGTCTAATTAACTCGTGTCTACTGTAATATATAAATATCACGTGTGTGTGTGCACGTGTGCGCACACCCCACCCCAACATATCCATTCCTTTATGCGAACAACGAACCCACTACGTCGTTCTCCGAGCCGGGGCGGTTTCCAATTTCATTACCACGGTGTTTACATGTGTTCTGAAAGCAACAGTCTAAAGTAGATCCTACATATAAATAGAGAAATGAGAAATTTTAATGGGATGTCATTCGGCGGGCATGTCCAGAGACGCGGAATGTCTCAACGATAAGAATGACAGATGTCCTCGGATAAGTAGATGGTGATACAGATTCTGCATCATCAAGGTTGTGCGCCAAGGTTCTATAGATGTATACCGAATGTCTGGTTCTGGGTGTGCTTATCAATGCCTGTGTGTCTCTATGTTAATGTGTGTGCGTGATTATATATGTCTGTCTGACTGTCTAGCTGTCTTTCTCTCTATCATTATGTCTTGCTTTATATGTCTCTCTGGCAATAAGTTTATATGAATGGTCGCGCGCGCTCTATCTCTCTCTGTAACTCTTTCATTCTCTCACTCCTTGAAGTCTATATAAAACATCGTTTTTTACGTTGTGCGCTTCGTTAGGATTTTGCCTTTTCACAACCGCAATATCCTCAAGTCTCCAACCAACAGTGTATGTTATGGAGTAGCCTTTCCTTAAAATCGCGACTGCATAACTGATCTCTTAAATGCCGTCCACCACGTCTTCTATCCGCCCTTCATCGTTTCACAACTTAACACTAACATTTATTTTACTATGCAGTGCTTATTATCTCCAACGAGATCTGTCTATCTACAAGCTGTACTCATCTTTCTTCTTTCGTTGGATATGTTTTAATATTTGTATTCCGTAAGAGCATGAAACGAGGTTTGTATTTGTGTATGAGTAGTTTTACAATAATGTTGGAAGCGAAAGCTTTATATGTAGGGTAGGGGAAATAAACGTGATAAATACTCATGATTATTTCAGGATAATATACCTTAATATGCACGCCTTTTTACAAAAATAAATAAGTAAATGGAAATGACTCTTTAATTAGCCATACCTTCTATATTCCGGCTCTGTGGCGATGGGACTGTGGACACAATTCGTGGTATTGCGTACCCGCGTTTGGGCGATTTGGCAGCATACCGCCTTGTGTTGGTTTTTTTGCTGGGTGGTATGGAAGCCGGTCGTTCAGAAACAATGGCAAACTACTGATAGTAAACTTACCAAGAGATCACAACAGCAAACAATGCAGGCGTTGACTGCAACGTCATATAAAGGATGTGCAACTAACTAACCTCCTATATGAAGGTGTCCCTGGCAAAGGAGTTAGAGACGTTGTTCGTAATCCCGTATACTCTCGTACAAAACACAGCTGCGCGAGATTCAGCAGCGGATCGCGTCGCTCTGGTTTCTTACAGACGTATTTGAGCCGGTGGCTCAGAAAGCAATGGCACACTAAATATTAAAATAAATAGTTTGCATATCCTTTACAGGACATCGCTGTCAACATCAGCATCTTTCAGCTGATTGTTGATTTCTTGGCAAGATTACGCTCAGTCGTTTGCCATTGCTTTCTGAGCAGTCGGCTCACATACCCTTAAGTTACCGACGCGAATAGAACCACTACTGATTCTCACCGTCGTCACGTTACTTAGAAGAGTATACGAGATTACGGAGAAAAGTCGCTAAGCTCTAGGCCAGGAAGCCGGCAATGGTACACTTTTTTTTTCCGTATCCTTTACAGGACATCGCTGTCAACACCAGTATATTTTAGCTGTATGTTGATTTCTTGACAGGATTACGCTCAGTAGTTTGTCATTGCTTTCTGAGCGGCCGGCTCACATACCCCGTAAGTTACCGATGCGATTCTAACCACTGCTGATTCTCACCGTCATCACGTTAACTACGAGAGCATACGAGATTACGGAGAAAAGTCATAACCTCTAAGCCACGAAGCCGGCAATGGTACACTACTGGACATAAAAACTTACCAAGACATCACCAGCAGCGGTTCCAGATGTTGCTGTATGTAGCCGGAGGTGGGGTTGGGGTGAGCGCCCAATCTTGCATAAATACCCCAATGGCTCGTGCATTCATCACCTCTGCAGCAAAAGTCAAACTCCTGGCCTTCTGTGGCGGAGCTGTTTTAACTAACAGAAGAAGGGGCGGCGGCGAGTCAATGGCGCCGAGAAATAACCAGAACGCCTTAGATGTTTTTGCACGTACATGCAAGAGCAGACACGTGTGTCCGTGTCTACACACCTAAACTCGAGTAAGACCACAGTCTGCTCTAGCAAAGGAAAGGTGCAGGAGGCGCACCACAGAAATCAGGATGCCACGCAATCACGCGTAAGGAAATATGTCGACTACTGCTAAATGTTATGGTGCTCGCCCTGCTTTGGACCCCCAGGCAGGTGCAGTGCCGGACCCTATGCCTCGAAAGGGTCCAACCACAGCTACTGGAGGTCCTTCTCAGATGTCCCGTGGATCCAGGAGACCTGAGAATAGAGCGTCTGGTCTTACCAAACAAAAACTAAAAATAATTTTCAGGAATACGGAGGGAGTCAGCAACAAAAATAGAACTAGAAAACATTTTGGACCAAGAAAAAGTAAGCGTATGTTGCTTGCAAGGAACTCACCTCAACGAAAATATAGCCTTCAAAATCAGTAGGCTACCAGTGTTACCAATCTGTCCGAAAGGACAGGCGAAAGGGTGGGATACTGACCCTTGTAGAAATAACATCACTGCTTCTCAAAATGAAGTTTACATGGAAGGGGCTGAGTATCAGACACTTAAACTTAAGAAAGGCAATACAGACCTTCATCTGATCTATTACTACTGCCCAAGTGACCGCCCACAGGCACTGAACACACTACCATTATACCATAAAAAAAAAAAAAATGATTGTGTGTGGCGACTTCAACAGCCACTCGCAGAGCTGGCGCTATGATCACATGGACCAGAGAGGAGAGAGACTGGACGACTGGCAGGATGAGAATAGATTCATCTTGATCAAAAAGCCAGTCCTACCCACATACTTTTTACTCGAGATCATGGCATAATACAACTACACTTAACCTGGATTTTCATTCACAAGACCTGGAGTGGAACATTACACGAATCGTTGGGAAACAACTTGGTGGCAGTGACCATCGGTCAGTCTTTCTAACTGTAGAAAATGAGCTTGTAAGTGAAAGCAGCACCCTCTCGATGTTGAACTACAAGATAGCAGACTGGGCAATGTACAAACATCGCACCAGCATACTGATTAGAAACCTGAACACTGAGAAATCCATAAAGTAGTTGAAGAATGCCACAGAGCAGGTGCCATGGATTCGACATAGAATGTTTATAAGGAACTCTCAAAGTAAGCAGTACAAACAAACTATGGGATACGGTTGACGTCGTGACACGTCACACCAACTCTAGCATGACAACAAAACCATACGTTGTGCGGCGATCAAGGTGAACGGTCGTGTATTAGAATTTGGGAACAACTTGGTGTGGCTATTGGATGGATTGAAGGCTAGCCAGTGGACTACAAGTGACTAACAGCTAGAAGCACAGATTGGAAACGCCATGGATCCGAGAACGACGGGCAGAATCAATCTAGACAGAATCGGAGGAACATAACAGTAAGGACATTATACCTGAAGGAACGGAGGCAAGAGAAGTATTACTGAGTGAAGACAAGGGGAACGTAGAACAGGTTAGATTACTTAATTGTTAGTGCACGCTTATATTAGATGCCATACCGGCAACAACAGGAAATCTAATTGTACACCACAAAATTGTGTCATGACTCTGTCAACTCCGTAATAAAGCGGTGTTAGTTCCTGAGCTCCGATGTTTACTTCGTAATGCAAAGTTTATCAGCGAATTCATAAACTGTTATTGTTACGCCGTTTTAATGAGCCAGTTCCTTCTGTAAATTCGAACATATCCACATGGCAAAGCACGGACTTATACCATGGCAAAGAGTTTGGGAAATGCATACTACAGTCAGCACTAGGAAACCGTACCAAGAAGAGCCCGTAAACATTATAAACCCTACTGGAGTAGTGAACTGGAACAGTTGCACTAATGATGTGGGAGTGTGTAGAAAGCAAGCAGAGGCCAAACCCAGCCAAGAGCACCACAATAAATACCAGCAAGCAAAAGCCAAATTTCAAAGAGCTCAACTACAGGCTAGACGGAAAAGCTGGCAGGAGAAACCAGTCTCTGAACTTTTTAAGAGACACAAGGAAATTGTGGAAGCTAATAAAACAACTTAACGATGAGGGTACAGTGAGAAACTCAAAAATTACCCTACATAAAGACCGAAACATCTTAACAGGAAAGCAAGTAGCTGACCAGTTTGCAGACTCATTCGCGCAAGATAACAATATGAAAATTAGTCCAGAGAAACAACAAGAGATTCGAGAGAAACGGCAACATACAGGACAGAAAGAAATAAGTACATGAGGTTCTGGAGGCACCCATCACAATCAGCGAACTGGAGCTAGCCATATCAAAACTGAAAATGAGAAAGTCACCAGGAGCTGATGGTATCTCCAATGAAATAATCAGGAATACTAAGAACAGAGGCCAAAGCAAAGTTGTTGCAGATCTTCAATAACAGATGTACCCTAGGCAGTGTTCCACAAGCCTGGAGAGAAGCACTCATGATACCCCTCCTAAAATCAGGGAAAGATAGTTTCATTTCCTCCAGCTGCAGACCAATTAGCCTCACCAGTTGTCTCTACAAAAGAATAGAGCGAATCATCAATCACAGATTGCAGTGGTACATTGAAAGTAAAAACATTCTTGTGCCACAGGAAGCTGGCTTTAGGCAGGCCACTCTACGGAACATCAGACAACCTACCTCTCTCAAGAAATTCAGGATGCATTCCAAGAGAAGAAGCTGGTGCTTGCTGCTAGGAGAGATCTGAAGAAAGCCTTTAACAAAGTCTGGAAAGAAGGTCTGATGAAGAAACTGAGAAACTATAAAGTGAATGGAAGAATGTACAAATGGGTGAAAGCATACTTGCACAATAGAAGATCCTGAGTCCAGATAGACTGACTCAAGAGCAAGAAAGTACTACAGCGCCACGATATTCCCTAGGGCGGAGTCTTGTCCCCCACACTTTTTATAATCTTCATCAATGATCTCGTTGCTAATCTACCACATGGAATGAAAGCGGCAAATATACGCTGATGACCTGGTTCTAAGGAGCACAAATGAACATGCATAAGTGGCCACCAGATCGCCACAAAGCGCTGTAGATACATTTGTTGCATGGGCAAATAGATGGTGTGTCAGCATAAACACTGACAAGTGCAACACTACTCTATTTACCCTCTCTCCAAAACAAAAGGCAGGGATCATCCAGATAAATGGAACACCCCTAAGAGAAGATAAAGAACCAACATACCTTGGATTAACATTTGATGGCATGCTGACATGGAGAAAGCACATCAACAAAGCAGCAGCAAAAGCCAGAAGGAAAATAGCCATTCTGAAAAAAACTAAGTGGAACCATATGGGGAGCCAGTGGCAAAATACTTAGCAAAGTTTATCAACAGAGCATACGACCTCACCTGTAATACGGGTCAACTACGCGGTGTTCAGCAGGAAAAACCACACTACAAGCGCTGGACAAGGTGCAAAATAAAGCACTTAGAGTCACCACAGGAGGGATGAGATCAACCCCTATAGTGGAAATGGAGAAGATGGGGAGGACACAAGCACTGAGTGAGCGCAGAGATACGAAAACGCTAATACAAGCAGAAAAATTCCTCAGCTTGCCAGGCCACCCCGTGAAGAACAGATTTGAAAACATCGCTATAGGGCGATTGAAAAGAAGCAGTTTTATCCACCAAGCCTAAACGACTCTGCAGAGAAACCACCGATCTTCGCACAGTTGGTATCCCCTGAGAACTATACCAGAGCGAACTCCATGGAAATATTAACATAGGTATATCACTACAAATCCAGACAAAAGTGAGAGGAGTATTTGACAAAGAAGAACAGAACAGTGTGCAGCGCAGAACAGCCACTGTCAGCCTCCTTGATGAAGAATACCCACAGGATCTCTGGATCCGAGTCTACACAGATGGGTCAGCACAAAATGCTGTTCGAAATGAAGGAACTGGAGTGTAAATAGAATACCCAAATAGTACTAGGGACACGGCCAGATTACCAACAGGAAAGTACTGCAATATAAACTATGATACTGAAATTGAGGCAATCAAGATAGCGACAGAGAAATTACTAACTACCAGCCATGGTAACCATCCTGTGGTGCTATTGACAGATGCAAAATCAGTACTCGAGGTGCTCCACTGTGGAATACATGGAAACGACAGAACTGATCGATTAGCTAAGGAAGGAGCAAAAGAAGAACAGTCTGATGTGCCCGTTACATACTACCAAAAGAAATGTAATCAAATCAGCCAGAAAGCCTCCAAAACCTGCTCAAGACGACTACCATATTATAGAGCAGACCAGAACAAGTCATTGTTCTGCACCTCAGAACAGGACACAATAGTTTACGCAACCATATGTATACAACATTCAAGATTGGTGAATCAGCCATGTGCACACGTGGATTGGCGTCGCAGACAGCAGAGCACATACTCAAGTTTGTACAAAATACAACATATCTAGGCAAACCTTCTGGCCTAGAGAGACGACAGTGGAAGATAAACTCTACGGATGGACCTCTGATTGAACTAAAAAAGACTATTAGATTCATACAAGAGACAACACTGCAGTTATAGACATATTTCAAGCGAACGAAAGAAGAAGAAATCACCAGCAGCTGAAAAATGCTGGTGTTGACTGCAATGTCCTGTAAAGGATATGCGAAAAAAAATATCCTCCTATATATTATTGGAGATTATGGTGACATAAAGTGCATCATATAAGGATGTGAAATGTGTGGGTAAAAACACCGAAGAATTAAGAAAAGTAATTTTAAAAAAAAAATAAACTGAGGAAGACACGAACTTACAGAAACTGACTAAGACATGAACATACCAAAACTAAACAATGACGAAAAAATTATATGATGACAACGTGAACTGACGAAGACATGGACTTACAAAACTGCTGATGAAGACATGAAGTTACAAAAACTGATGATGAAGAAATGAACGTACAAAAAAAAAAAAAAAACTACAAACTAGCATTGACGAAGAAATGAACTTACAATAACTGACCAAGAAGAAAAAATGAACTGATGAAGTCATGAACTTACAAACATTGACGAAAACTCGAATTTACCACACTGTTGACGAAAACATGAACTTACAAAAACTCACGAAACTACTTAAAACTACTTAAAGCGGTTCGAGACAACATGACCAACCCAGACTTAATCCCAGCCAGTCTGTGTGTGTTGTGCTGAATCCTGTCCTGGCTACATTATAAACAGTCTCTTTACAGATATAAAGCTCCAGTACTGATATTGTACATACCTCTGGTTTTGAGATTGGAGAGAGGAAGAAGATCTCTGTTACACATTCCCCGTGTACTTTGGCAACGGATGGGGACGAAAGTCTCTACATCAACATCACTTCGATAGGTGCAAGCCTCTTTCAGGACTAAATGCGAACTGAACGTCAATAATTTGATCTAAAGGGATAGCATTTATGGTTTGTCAGAAGATTCGTTAATAGATTAAATGCCAACCAGCAAAAGGGGTTGCAAAAGAAAACTACTGTATATAAACCAGTGGTTCTTAACCTTAGTTTGGCCCGTGCCCCCCTTCACCATATTTTCAGAACGTCATTCTCTCCCCCCCCCCCCTTCCTATCAAAAATTTGGCCCGTGCCCACCTTCGCCATATTTTCAGAACGTCATTCCCCTCCCCCCTTTCATATTTCCTACCTAAAAATCCCCCCACCCTACACAGTATACGTAAAAACAGGTCTAGACATCCACATAAAACGTGATTTGTAGGTCTACTTACTTTATAAAATGAATTTTATAAGGATGAGACGTGCATAACTGTAAAGTATGAAGGGAAAAGCAATATCAAGTAATCGGTTCTTGTATTAACGCGATCTTGAAAATGATCTCCATTCCCCCCCCCCCTGGGAAACACTAAATTCCCCCCCCCCCCCCCCCCCTGGGGGGGGGGGAATTCCCCACCGGTTGAAAACCACTGATTTAAACAACCCGATGACATGTGGGCACTTACAAAGGTCACTTACAACGATAAATCATTCCATGGCACTTAATCAGTTAACAAAACAACCAGTCTCAAACAACCATCTGAATGCTCATTGTTAAAAGTTTCATTTCAGTTTAACCTATATGAGGATCAAAGGATTTATTTTGTTCCTGGAAAGCCTATTCCCACTTCAGGGATACTTCTCGGGTCACCCGGCGGCCATCTGTCAAGTCAAAGCTGGCCCGATTGGTTTGTATAATTGCATGCTATTTATTTCCAATGAATAGTGGGAGAGGAAAGAAAATTGAGGCATCGGAAATGTGTTTTGTTAATTTTTTATTTGAGAAGAATGTTGAGAATATATTGGAGATATAGGAAAATCGACCCAACGGTACCGAAAAATGCCGCAATGAAATATAGGGTAAAGAAAGGGGATATTCTTCAAGAAGTAAATCGGTACAACTATGTCGGAACAGTCATAACATCTGATGGGAGATGCCGTGGAGAGATAAGAACAAGAATCGCCATGGCGAAAGTAGCCTTTAGCAAGATGAAAAACATACTGACTAATAAACAGATGTCAATTACAATGAGAAAAAGCGTGTTGAAGTGCTACATTGTACCATTACTTTGTATGGTTGAGAAGCGTGGACAATGAGCAGACAAGCTGTAAAATATGTAATGGCAGTGGAAGTGTGGTTTCTGAGGAAAAAGAATACCGTGCGCGCACACACACACACACACACACACACACACACACTCTCTCTCTCTCTCTCTCTCTCTCTCTCTCTCTGACACACGCACGCACGCACGCTCGCACACGGCTACCCCCTTCCCCCCTTTCCCCCCTCCCCCCGACACACACACACATCACACAACCAGTGTGCGAGTCCTACAAGAAGCAAACGAGAACCGTAAACTGTTTAGAGAAATTAGACATAGACAGTCAAGGTATTTTGGTGACATTATGAGAAGAAATAAACTGGTTAACTTGGTGACCGCAGGCAAGATTAAGGGGAGAAAAACAAGGTGAGGGTAGACAAGTACATATCTGGATGGCTTGGCCACGTGGCATGGTCGAGACAGGAATACACAGCTGATCCACGACTCTGGTGATCGTGTGATAACGCGAAGCACTACCGTCCACGCTGATCAGTAAAGCACATGATGGTGATTGAGAATTGCATGTATTACAAGAGCAGTGGTCAAAACCATAATGTAAAGACATGGCATCTGTGCGTCATATCAACTGTAGAGGTTAGTTAGTTGCATATCCTTTTCAGGACATCGCAATTAACCTCAGCATTTTTGGCTGTTCGTGATTTCTGGGTAAGTTTGCCAGTAGTTTGCCATTGCTTTCTGAAAGACCGACACTCATAATTTTGTTTGGGGTGCTTCCAAATCGCCTGCAGCTGTGTTTCAAACATAGTATGCGAGGCTGCGAATTTCATTTGTAACACCTTCGCCACAGAGCCGGCTGTAGAGGTAACATGGAGAAATTCGTCTTAGACGGGAAATACTGGGCACGCGAGGCAGAGGGAAACAGCCTGTGTGTTGCCGGGGCCCATAAGGGAAGCAAAGAATAGCAACACTGTAGCCTACCACGCATGTCGTAAGAGGCGACTAAGGAGGCTTGATGGTTCCGTCGCCCTGCTACTGAGTAAGTGCGTGGCGCGACACTGTAAGCTGTGAGTTTCGTGTGAAGTGCTTTTGAATCTGCCCGAGGTTTTTTGGAACGTGACTGCATGTTCGGAGCGATGGCAGCTGGCCATGTCCCAGAGTTGACCAGTTTTTGCCTTATGCAGAAATGCGTGGCTGCTGGGCTTCTGGTTGACTGCCACTGCCGTCGGTGATGAACTGTATTTTCGTGGACTGTGTGGGTGAACATCTAGGAAACATCCAGATAGGAAAATGACTGCCGATTCCATCAGAGATGAACTGGGTGTTTCGTGGGGGACTGGTGTGTTGACATTCTGGCGGCGGCATTATGCACAGTGTATCTGTGCGGGCTGTTGTTTGTCAAGACTCCTGTCTTTTCCACTTTTCACATTGGGCAGTGGGAAGCGTTTTGTGTGATATTCACTGGCACAGGAACGGAGCATAATGGGGACGACCCGTTGCTGTGAAGTTGGAACTGCGACTAAAGAGAAAGTCTAAACAATCAATCAGGTGCCATCTTCACAATGAATGTGTCTAAAATGTATCTACAACACTGTATCTCTTGCATTGATTGTACATTCTGTAAGACTGCTATTTGTTCTTCAGTTGATGTTATACTTCTCATCTTCCTCACTTGTATCGTTGTCTCCCTCTTGCTCGCTTGCCTTCAACCTAACTCCACAGTAAGGGTTTGATAAGAATATTATATACAGCTTAAACAACTGGGTAACAAATAACAGTATAAGCAAGATCCTAATTCGCCTACATGTCAGATGATAGAGAGGCTTAGAGTGTCGTGATCTCCGATGTCTGCTGCTGACCAGGCACACGAGGAAGCAGAAGGTAGAGTGACTCCGCCACAGAGTGTATGTTGTAATGGAGGTCAGACATTGTTCTCTACTCCCTAGTGTGATAAATCAAAACAACTGTTATGTCACAATAGCAACCCGACCTTAACCCGCGTGTGTAGTGTAGTGCCTAGACACTCACCTGCTGAAGTGCCTTTGAATGGTGTGGCTTTGGGTTCGTCCTCGGATATCTACAGGGCATTGACTATAATAAGAAGAATCTGGTATTTAACGTATCTTCGTTTGTTGATAAATCCTCGCATATTCGAATTTTAAAAGAATGAACTATGGCTCCCAAGACGATTCAGCCTAAAACGGGTGCCAAGAATCTCTTCGGAAATAAAGGCGGCCGGCCTGATACCAACCACAACTCCCATGGTTTATAAAGATATGGGTCAATCTATCCTATAAAGAGGCTAGGAGGCAGTACAAGGCGACAACTCGACTAACGAAATGCGACTAAGCACAATTGGGAGGCCAACTGGAGGACCTGAGATCGAAAGTTAACAGCGTTGAGGAGAAGAGAAACGAGACACAGTAGACGCAGATTATAGCCTTCAAGCGCATCCTGGATGAACTAAAGCAACTACAGCAGAAGATTGAGCAGGATGCCGCTCGAATGGCTGCTATAAAAGCCGAGACGGATGAGACTCTGACGAAGATCCAAACAGAAAGAGAAAAGATAGAACAGCTCAAGACAAAGAACGAGACATCAGAAACAGAAGACATCATGCCCCAGACAGAAGAGGAAGCAACAGAAGAAGAAGTAGAAGAGGAGGAAGAAAACCACAACGACAGCGACAAAGAATAGACGGTGGCTAGAAGAAGAGATTACTCTCCACCAAGATCAAGTTATCAAGCCGTTCACGATACATTATACCAGTGAAGACCAAGAAAGTTTAGAGACAACAAGACGTAGAAATAGATGGAACCATAAGAGGGATCGCAACTGGTAGTAACACTCCCTAAAGGAAAATGCACAATCAGACGGAACGTGAAGACAATTACACCAGGCCCTACAAGTGTGCGAATGTGGCCGGACATATGAAACGACACCAAAAGACGAAATGAACACAAAGACAGCTAATCAGACAGTCTCAAGGAAGCCAAAGTACACAGCCCTATCTAAGCAAAAAGAAGTCCGAGATACACCATAAGGGCCCCAATTATAACCGACTGAAAACACGACGGTCGAACGGGGCAGAAACATCTTTTCTCCAAAATTGGATTGAACTGGAACCTTATGTCTGAGTGTTAACGGTCGTTTACTTTACTTCATACGCGTATACAGGGCTGCCAATAGGGAATAGTAACAGCTCACGTTGCTGTAAGAAAATGTTTGTGTTATTTGTATCTTCTTCTTCTTCTTCTTCTTCTTCTTCTTCTTCTTCTTCTTCTTCTTCTTCTTCTTCTTCTTCTTCTTCTTCTTCTTCTTCTTCTTCTTCTTCTTCTTCTTCTTCTTCTTCTTCTTCTTCTTCTTCTTCTTCTTCTTTTCTTCTTCTTCAGCGTTCCAAGCCATTGAGGTTCTTTGCTGCAGATACAATCCGTCTCCATTCGTCTCTCTGTTGACCTTCTCTTGCCAGTCGTTGATTCCAAGTGCTTGTAGGTCTGTATATATATTATATCTCCACCGTCTTCTTGGTCTACCTTGGAGTCTACGGTCATTTATTTCCTGAGTGTAAGCGAGTTTTGTTTTCCTATTATCTGCCATTCTTTCTATATGCCCCAGCCATTGTAGTCTATTAGCCTTCATGATACCAGTGATTAGCGGGGACTTAAACAGATTATAAATGTCTTTGTTACTTCTTCTTTTCCACTCTCCACTTTGTGTATCCCTAATGGGTCCAAAGATGCGTCTTAAAACTTTGTTCTCAAAGGTTTGTAACAAGGCTTCGTCTCCTTTCGTTGTACTCCAGGTTTCAGAGCCATACAGCACAACTGGTCTGATCAATGTTTTGTATATTGTGATTTTGGTGTTACGAAATAGCGCATTTGATTTTAGTTGATGTTGTAGTGCATAGTATATCTTACTTCCAGAATTGATTCTAGTTTGTATTTCTTCCCTTATGATGTTGGAGCAGTTGAAGATTGTACCCAGGTATTTGTATGTTTCCGTTCTTTTAATGGTCATATTATCTATTTGTATGTGGCCAGAGATTTTAGCCATTCCTTCTCTTGAAATTACCATATATTCTGTCTTATCTTGGTTGATAACCAGCCCCATCTGTTGGGCTTTTCCTTTAAGTGAGTCAATATTTCTAATGTCTTAAATACAGTTCGACACATTCGTTCACATATGAATTAAGACAAATCGTTGTTTCTCCTGACGTCCCTTGAATTGAGTCCCTTGTATTGCGTCGAGTGTTTTGCGTCCATTTTATCGCATCCATTATATACTTTTTATTGTGTCCACCTCTAGACGCCATTAATGTACCTCATATTTGAGGTCGGCATGGCTTAGGGGATTAACAGTCTTAATTTGTCCCTTCTGATCGCCGCGTAGTGGATTTCTTAAACACACCGGTCAGTTGGACTTAAATATCGACTTCTCGCCCTTGAATCACGGACGTAAATTACAAGTTCACCAGAATGCTGAGAAGGGTTCGCCTGATAGCGATGGTAATTGGGAAAACCAACTCTCACGCAAAATAAGTTCATTTCACCTTCTTAAGTGCATTCACATATGTTTGCCTCCATATAAAAATCCATATCTCAGTAACCAACTGTGGGAAAATGATGAGATTTAGCATATAACCTTTTTATTTTGTCCACCCAACACAAAACTTTTGTTCTGGAGATTGTACAGCAGATTTCAATATTTGTTTATATGCAGTATACAATTTACGGGTCAGAGATGAAGTGCATATTACAAAATGTATTACATCTTAACGCAGACATATCAGCGTTTAATAGTGAATTTTCTCCGTGGTGCACCGGAATTTCCTTATTAGAAGCATATCACATAGTCACATAGTCTAACGGAAGTGTTCAGAGGTGTCGTCAGTAATGTGGGTTCTTTCATGAAACGTAATTATTTTATAAATGTTACCATGTATCACTAACATTTGAATGTGTGAATATTGTTGAATGGGACTGAATGTCAAACTTTGAAGTTGTACACATTTTTTTGTCAAGAAGATGATCGCAGGAAACTGTTTCATACTATTACAAATCCCGAGAAAAGAAATGTGCATGCATTGGGTTTGAGTAAACGGTCATTTCGCCGATGGGTGCAAGAATCTGGAATGAAACCACAACGCAATAAGCAAACGGTAGGTAGAAAGGCAATTTTAGACAGCTTTGGCAAGGATGTCATAAGGCGAGCTATTATAAAAATGCTGGATGCCAAAGAAACAGTGACTGTAAGAAAACTAAGGGTTTGGTTGAGAAAGAACAATGACACAGAGCTATCCAAAACGTTATAAGGACATATGTTTTGGTTGAATTTTTCAGGTGCTGTTGGTGTACTAGGCAAATTTTACGTTCAGTAGTTTGCCATTGCTTTCTGAACGACCGGCTCACATACTCCGTTAAGTTACCAGCGCGGCGCGAACCGCTACCGATTGATGCAGCTGCTGTTTTCCCCCACGTGGATGTACGGGATTACGAACAATGTCGTTAACGCCTTGGCCAAGGAGACGGCATAAGGACATTTGGCTTCACTTTTAGAAAATAAAATTTAAGTAGAAATATCATTTGCGAGCAACCGCATTTAAGAGCCACGAGAAGCAGATACCTAAGTGAAATAAACGAAATGCGCAAAGAAAATTATGATATAGTGTATTTGAGTGAAACCTGGATCAATGCGCACCACATAAGTGAAAAGGAATGGCAATCAGCGGATGGAAAGATAAAGCGATATGTTCCCAGCAGTAATGGACAGCGTTTGGTTATAGCCCATGCTGGTAGTACGCATGATGGCTTACTACAGAGTGCTGGACTCATGTTCGTATCAAAGAATACAGACAATAGGGATTACCATAATGAGATTAATGGTAATGTATTTAGAGATTGGCTCGAGAATACAGTGCTTCCATCCCTTGATAGACCGTATTGTCTAAACATGGACAATGCATCATATCACAATGTTGTTGCCCAAGAAGACAAAATACCTACGGCGTCGAGCACAAAGGAAGCAATTAAGATATGGCTCCCAAATAAAAATATATCATTTCCAGAAACGTATGTCAAGCTAGTTTTTGTTCTTTGTAATACAGGCGCAAAAAAGCAAGAAATAACAAATCGACAAGTTGATAGAAGAGCATGTCCATAGGTGCTTAAGACTTCCGCCGTACCATTCTCATTAAACCCTATAGAACTTGTGTGGGCTAAAATTAAAGGACAGGTGGCAGCTGACAATACTACAATCAAATTGTCTGACGTCAAGATACTAGCCCAGACCGCGCTATTAAATATTGATACAAGTTATTGGAAAAAATGTGAGGACCATGTGTTGAAAGAGGAAGAGAACTATTGGAGAAAGGATGGATTGAATTTTATGCAACCGAGAGCAATCATCAACCTACTGGAATCGTCCGACACCGATTAAAGTCTGGGCAGGTATCGCAGATATTAATCCACATGCACGCCTACTGGGATATTTTGCTCCAACTATTCAGAAGAATTGCAGGCCTTAAACATTACATCATAGGCGCAAAGAATACAAGTTGTCAATGGCAACAATTTGTATTCCACAGTGATCAATTTTCAGTTCCGCAAGCCCCCAACAGTGACAAACAACTAGCATTGAATAAAAACACTTAACACATTTAAAATCAACAGAAGAGTATTATTACGGTGGAAACTGGCATATTGTGGCATAACATAAAACGTGAGAACAAACATGTTGTCAAATTAGTTGGGTGGTGCTTACCAAACCCGACATCGCACATTGCGCCAACGGCTTCGGACAGAGGAGCGTAAATGGGAGGGTTTGAGCCTTATCCTGGTGAGAGGAAATGCTAGTTAGAGACTTAAGTGTCGCGGCAGAGCAGCATAGTTGCCATTCTAGATATTTTTTATCCAAATCTAGAGGTTTTTGCCGGCGTCTGTTTACCGTTTTCTGACATTTGGATGCTGGATGCAATTCTAGATACTTTCCATTTGGAGTGGATATTTTGAATACTTTCTAGATATTACTTTTCTTTCGGTGCATTTACCCATATTATGTTTGGTGTGGACGCGCGTAAATTATGGTAACTGTTATTATTTAAACTTTGAACTGACTTGGGTCAACGCTCAACAATCTGACAACCCCCCGGTATTGAGTAAAAGGCCGCATAAATTATAATAACATTATTTGAACTGTAAACTCATCGTGTTGCGAATTACTGCTGTGATGCCGACTTTGCGATTCTTTTTCATGTGATTATTTTTTTTGGGTAAATGCTCGCCTTCATATGTGTCTTCCACTTTGAACAAATCTTTCAATAAGCCAAAAGTAAAGGAATATAAACAAACATTTCAGAAAGAGTGGCTGCAGGATGACACAATTAAAGATATATTCATTCAGTAGCATGTCCTTTGCAGAACCTCGCTGCCATAAAAACCTTCCGGAAACCTCTCGATCATAAGCAAGATGTCCCGCGCCTGATACACCCATCTGGAGATCATCCGCCACATCCTGCACCCATCTTCTCTTTGGCCTTCCTCTTCCTTTCTTCCCGGGCATATATCCTTCCATTATTGTTCTCTCCAAACTATCGTGACGTTTCAAGTGACCAAAATATTTCAATTTTCTTAGTTTTATCGTCTTTGATAGCCAACCTTCTTCAATATTCAATTCTTGAAGTATGGATGCATTTGTTCTTTTCTTTATCCAAGATATTCTTAGAACTCGTCTATAACATTTATATTCAAAGGCATTTATGCGCTGTTCAGCTTGTTTAGTAAGTGTCCATGTCTCACAGGCGTATGTTGCAATGGGAAAGATGCATGCTCTTAAAAATCTAATTTGTGTAGTTCTATCTGTCCATCTCCATAATTTATTCATCTGTTTTAGTCTTTGAAGAGCAATTGATAGTCGCCGTTTAATTTCTGTCATTGTGTCACCGTTATTGGTAATCAATGACCGAAGATATTCAAAACTTTCCACCACCTCCAATTTTTCCCCATTAACGTATATTTCTTTCTCCATAATAGTTTTGTCTGTATGCATTATCTTTGTTTTTGCTATGTTAAGATATAAGTTGTGATTTTCACTATTCAATTGGGTTGAGGCTATTAGGTTTTCTATGCCATTCTGTGTTGTGGATAGTAATACTGTATCATCAGCATATCGAATCTCTGGTGTGTCATGACCGCCGATATTTAGGGCTTCATATAGCTCCCTGTTTATATAATCTCTTACATTTCTCATTATAGAAATGTAAGAGATTATATTAAAGACTGGGTAAGAGATTGGATTAAGAGATGATTAAAGATTGGGTAATGTCAATTCATAGAGATGCGACTAAGGCTCGTTGTAAGTACTGCGAGTGTGAAGTGAAAGCGAAAGTACAAGACTTGAAGAAACATGCAGAGACTAAAAAACATAAAAATCCAGTGTGGGGATATGCCACCGTTGACATTTGTTTTCAAAACTACACAGAGTAATGAATCATCAAAAGCTGAAGGATCTGTCGCAATGTTTTTTAATTTGTCATTGTGCAATCGTGAACTGTGACCATTTAATTGATTTGTTTAAAAACACTATTGCTGACAGTAAAATGCTAAAGGACGTGAAAATGCATCGCAGCAAGTGTACAAATATGATCAGAAGTTCTTTGTTTTCTCACTTTGAAGAAGATTTGATTAGTTATATTTCTACAAATAAATATATTTTATTATTAGACGAATCGAATGATATTTCGGTTCTGAAAGTGCTTGGTACATGTGTTATATATTATAGCAACAGCACAGACAAAGTAGTTTCTACATTTCTTGGACTAGTTCACTTGGAAGAGTGTGATGCAAAGAGCATAGTCCAGGCACTGAAGAAACTTCTGGTCAGTAAACATTTAAACTTGAAGAATTAGGCTGGAATTGGAACCGATAATGCATTGGTAATGGTTGGCGTAAAGCCCTTCGCCAGAGAGACCAGCAGTCACATCAATACATATGTAATTTCTTACTTTCTCAATCTGGATATTTTTCCTAGATACTTTCCAACAAAATCTAGATATTTATGGATGTTGTTTGGGCCGTTTCTAGATATTTTTTGTCCAAAAAAAAAAGTGGCAACCCTGCAGAGCAGACCAGGCGGGAATGTTTCGCTATCTCGCACGATCATCGAAGTCGTGGATCAGCTCCGTGCTTTTATCTTCACCATGCCACGTGGCCAAGCCATACATATATTTACATCTACGCCGTCTCTTTCTTCTTTTCCTCTCAATCTTGCAAGTTGTCACCATGTTCTCTCATTTATTTCTTCTGATAATGTGTCCTTAAAGATTGAATGTCTACATTTAATGTCTCTAGTCAGTTTCCGTGTCTCATTAGCTTCTTGTAGGACATGTTCATTGGTTTTTTTGTCTGTCCATGGGATTCTTTGCATGTTCCTTTAAAAAAACACGCATCTCAACTGCCATTAGATGTTTTTCAGCTTGTCTGCTCATTGTCCAAGTTTCACATCCATATAATAGTACGAGTTCTATGTAGCACTTCAACACTCCTTTAGTTGTTGCAGCTAGAGTTAGAATTAAATTGTAAGCAGACACAGATTATGGTCTCCATAAAGAAAAAAGAAATACCACCATGTAATATACGGGTTAAAGGGATATTCTTAAATAAGTGAATAGGTACAACTGTCTCGCAACAGTCAAAACACTCGATGAGTGGTGTCTTGAAGAGATTAGAACTAGAATCGCTGTGACGAAGATAGCCTTTCGTAGGATGGAAAACATACTAACCGTTACTAGTACAGTTTGCTTTTGTTTTAAATGTACGTTTTCATTTTGTATACATATTAAAGTGTTGTATTTAAGGTTGTAATTACCAATTCTTATGCTTTTAATTTCTGATTCACTGTTCAGAGCCTCCGGTCTGTCCACGTGATGTGAAGCTGGTGTCAGTGTCAGACAGGAATGCCACGCTATCATGGAGTCCTGAACAACTGGGCCGCAAAGTCGTCGTGTATGTCACTGTTCAAATCTGTGAAGTCCCATCTTCTTGTAGATATTTCACAAAAATACCTTTCGGAGACGTATCACTATTTCAACTAATGAACTATACAGTTTCAGGATTGCAACCAAACACAATGTACAAACTTGCCCTACAGATACAGAGCGGCACATTCAGAAATAAAGATTGCAATGTGACGCTGTCTCTAACAACAAAAAAAGGTAAGTTAAATACCAGATTCTTCTTCTTGTAGTCAATGCCCTATAGTGTTGATGATCATGCCTGTCCTCAGACTTAAGTTTCGTGTCGTCCCAGTAATTTTTGATACTCATGCCAAGATGTCAAATTACTCAGCATCTTCTCTCTCGATCTGCCTCAGCCTCTCCTCCCTTCCAACTGTTCCCCTTCTCATGATGTGTCCACAGACTATGAAGTATCGCCTTTTGAAGTCAGTAACCAGTTATCTTTATGAGCTTAAATCTTACAATATATCTTCATTACCATGCATTGTGTTACTCGTCATGTTTCTATAAAACCACATCTCGGCAGCTTTTAACTACTTCCACACTAAACGGTTAATTGTCCATGATTCATTTCTGTACATCTGTTTCTTACCTCCAATGACAAAGGTATATTGCACAGAATATTCTTTATCTTGTGAAATGCTGTTTGCTTGGAATATTCTACAGTTAACTTCCTTAATTCATCTGCCAAATAGTTCTGCGCATATATAATTGTGTGGGGATCTGCATGACCGAACGTGTAAGAGCGTTCGTGATTACACTTCCGGTGTGCTGATACCGAGGTAGCGGGTACAACCCCTACACCGATCAGTTGGATTAAAATGTTATCTTCTAGTCCTTGACTTGGGGACGTAAATTACAAGTAGCTCAGAAGTTAGAGTGAGTTTACCTGATGTTGATGGACACTGGTAATAGTTAATGCTAAACCACAGTCAAGTGCAGCTGAAGTAATAGCTCATGTAAGGACTACGCTTGAGTTCAAACCGAGCTAACACACATACACACACACAGACACACACACACACACACACACACACACACACACACACACACTTGAAATACTAGTCTTGTAGATCAATAGAATGAATTTAAATTATCCTCTTCTAAGTCTAATGAGCTCAACTAATGTGAATTTCCATGCCGTCTGGGAACAGTTATCTATTTATGAAATGTCCATGACTGAGTAAGATTGCTGCACATCAACACCTCCAATATAACACAATGCAGTCTGCCATATCCGCTATTATTATTACAAACTAATGTCAACCAGCGTTTCCTAAGGCCAACCCCAATTAATGTACAATCCTTTAAGACTGAACAGCTGATGTTCAGTTACCTGATATCGTCCCCATTACTCTTGTGGTACATGCCATTATCCAGTTTATGGAGGTAAATATCATGGCATCGTTGGGATAAAGTGCGATCTAGTCGAAGAGACCGTGCAAAGTGACCCGCCACATGCAGTGGCAAATAATGCGTGGAAATCGCTAGGGACGCTTCATGAGAAGACGTCGGGTCACCTTTAGGCAGTCTGCGTGGAGCCATGGTCGGAGCTGGACTTGAATCATTCGTTCCCGTAGAATGGCCAAATAATGAGCCCCTACATTGTTAGTGAGATGTATAGTTATTGTGTAGACTAAATATTGTGAAGAGTGATAGACATGTTGTGAAATTGATAATGTGAATAGTATAATATTTCGACTCAAAAGAATAGTGAAACAAATAGCCAGGTTGTGTTATTGAGGAAATGTCGAGTTGTGTTCTAAATCGTGAGTTGTTACAGACTGTGTAGAGTGGAAGAGTTCAATTTAACTTAAAGTAATAACAGAAATAGCTGCAGTGAGAAGATTACAGCGATCACACAGTCAGAGAGATATAAAATGTGCACCACAACACAATCTCTCCAATTACTGGTAACACGTTGTCAAGATCGGCCTAGATGTGTGTCGGGCAGAACGAATGCCCTGTGCGCCCACCAGTATCATCTGGGTTGTGACCTCGGCCATGATGCGTAAGACCATGGGTATCAACCCAAGTATTGATGATGCTAGCATAACATCACTGCCAAGTAAACAAGGTACCAGCCATGGGCATATTAACAAGCATATAATTCGTCTTCTCGTTTATGACAGTGCACCGGTGATAAATTTCCGTTTATTACGCCTCATGTGGCATAACTAGTGCACATCAACACTTTCACAAAAGATGGTACGTAGCACCACATTCTTTCCATGATATGGCAAGCGCCATGTTTTACTTCGGATAGAACGTCAGTCACAATTATTCCACTAATAAATAATCTGATACACTTTCTACCACAGACACCACTACACCCTTGTATGAGATATGATACCAGACTTCAGCTATTGCTTAATGACAAATCCCTTTACCGTGTGACCATCTTGGTGAAAATCTATCATATGGTTCTGCATGATGTTAGTATTTTAAAGCACTGTAGTGCTTGCTTGCTTGCTTGTGTTCGTTGGCTTGAGCTCCAACGCGAAGTCCTGTATGTCGGATGAAGGCATCCTGTTGTCCAACATCAGTGTGATGTCATACAGGACCTGAGTTTTGCGTGAGTATCCGTTGTCCCATGTCTGGCTTATTGGTGTGCAGACTGGTGGTTCCTCGCCGTACAGGCAGACACTCTCCGACTTCGGAGGAATCGGCGATCCTACTGACTTTAGCCAGGACCCCGAAGGGACCTGTTGCCCAGGACGCTCGACGAGGACGCGTCAATAGGTCTTGGCCAGTATATAACCCGGCCCTGGTGCCTTGGAAACACCTCTGCGTCCCAAGCACTGTAGTAATTCATCTAGGTTGTTATCAGGGGCCATACTTCTAATCACACTATACAATTTTAATTTTTATTTGCTGTTACAACCCTAATGGCTTAACCACTGTACATTTAGCCATTAACTCATTATTGTCACAGAAGAATCACGTAAATTACACCAATTAGTACATATATGGTCATGGTTTTCAGACTCACAATGACTTAAGGAGTATTAATTCTTCTCAGGAATCAATTACCAAACATTTAAGTCTGTGCCAGCACGGTTGGTATAACACCATGTGTCTGGCATGATGTGAACTTTTAGTACATTTAATAATTTAAGACATTATATATATATATATATATATATATATATATATATATATATATATATATATATATATATATATATATATATATATATATATATATGGGGTGGTAAATCTAATAAAGTAGAATAAGGACAAGTTCGCTAGGGGTATTCAGTATGAATGGGGTCTAAATCCCAAACACGCCCTCTATAGGAAATAATATATTGGCTCGTTAAACCCCCAAGCATTGAACAAGGCAGAAAAGGGTGTAAGTTCAACACTAATATAGAAGAAATGTTTCCCACAGAAGGCTGGGAGATCCGGGAAGTTCTACCACAGACACCCGAGTAACTAATCAATCTACCCATAAGGTGTGTCTATGTGTAAGTTCCCCGCCCCACATTTAATCTCCCATATAGATATCTTCAAGATGTAGATGATCAATGGGAAATGCTGAAGAATTCAATCAGTTGTGCAGCAGAAAAAACTATTCCAAAAGTAAAGAAAGTGGGCCGTAAGACATGGATGACTGAAGAAATTTTACAACTAATGGAAACAAGAAGACAGAAAAAAAATAATCCTGCCAAATATGAAGAAATTCACAGAAAAGACAGAACCTTATGTAAGGAGGCTAAAGAAACATGGCTTGAGAAAAGTTGCAGAGAAATTGAAAAACAACACAACAGTAAAAATGCGAAACTAATGCACAAAAGAATTCAGGAGATTACTAATCAAAGAACACGTACATCAGCAGGCTGCCTAAAGACAAAAGATGGAAGAGTCATAATAGAAAAAGATCAGATGTTACATTTATGGTCAGATTACGTGAAAAACCTTTATGACGATAACAGAGACGAACAATATATTGTTCAAAATAACAATGAAGGGCCAGCAATTTTGAAGACGGAGGTTCAGAATGTTCCCAATCATATGAAATCTGGCAAGACCCCCGGTCCAGACAGCGTCACAACAGAAATGATTAATGCTTTAGAAGAATATGGAATCGATAAAGTTACCAGTCTGCTTAATACAATATATGATACTGGAAATATACCTCATGAGTTATGTAATTCTGTATTTATTGCAATCCCAAAGAAATCAGGAGCCTTGGAATGTGATCAACATCGAACAATTAGTATAATGAGTCACATCACGAAGATTTTGCTAAGAATTATCATGCAAAGAGTTAGGAGGAAAATACAACCTGAAATAGGAGAAGAACAATGTAGGTTTGTAGTAGGCAAGGGTACAGTAAATGCTGTGTATATACTGAGAACCGTAATCGAACGTTCTATAGAAGTAAACAAAGATCTACACCTTTGCTTTATTGACTACACAAAAGCTTTTGATAAAGTGAGACATGTCAACATGATAAGGATGCTTGAAGATCTACAAATTGATGGGAAAGACCTTAGACTTGTAAAAAAACATATATTGGTAACAACAAGCTGCCATAAGAGTTGATAATGAAGTAAGCCAATATCAGCCTATTAAGAGAGGTGTGAGACAGGGATGTGTAATGTCTCCAGATCTGTTTTCCCTGTACAGTGAAAATATGTTCAGAAATATTGAAAATATGGAAGGAATCAACATTGGGGGACGATGCATCAATAACATTAGATATGCAGATGATACAGTCTTGATTGCAGACAATGAACAGGATCTGCAAAATTTAGTAGATGCGGTTGTTACACACAGTGAACAACAAGGGTTAGAATTAAATTGTAAAAAGACACAGATTATGGTCGTTACTAGGAAGAACGAAATACCACAGTGTAATATACAAGTAAATGGGAATATTCTTCAACAAGTGAATAGGTACAATTATCTCGGAACAGTAATAACATCTGATGGGAGATGCCTTGAAGAGATTAGAATAAGGATCGCCATGGCAAAAGTAGCCTTTAGCAAGATGAAAAACATACTGACCAATAGAAAAGATGTCAATTGAAACGAGAAAAAGAGTGTTGAGATGCTACATAGAACCTGTACTTTTATATGGATGTGAAGCTTGGACAATGAGCAGCCAGGCTGAAAAACGTCTGATGGCTGTAGAAATGTGGTTTCTGAGGAAAATGCAAAGAATACCAGTGGACAGCCAGAAAGACCAATGAACAAGTCCTTCAAGAAACAAATGAAGATCGTAAACTGATCAGAGACATTAGACGTAGACAGTCACAATTTTTTGGGCATGTTATGAGAAGAAATGATTTGGAGAACTTGGTGACAACTGGTAAGATCGAGGGGAACAGACCAAGGGGAAGACCTAGAAACAAGTATCTGGATGGCTTGGCCTTGTGGCATGGTCGAGACAGAAACACGGAACTGATCCACGACTCTGTTGATCGAGTGAGATGGCAGAACATGACCGCCCACGCTTACCGGCATGGCACATGATGGATGGATATATATATATATATATATATATATATATATATATATATATATATATATATATATATATATATATATATATATATAAACAATGACAAGTATCCACTGTCATGCACATCCACAGTATTACATAACAGAGGGACAACAACCAAAGTTAGACACCGCAACTGGATTACATGACAGAGGAAAACAGCCACTGTTAGACAAAAACAGTACAATGACTCACTGTATCACATAACAGTAACCATAACTGGACTATAAACATCAATTTTGGAACAACAGGTTACAATGAAGTAACTTCAAGGCTTGGTTAAACCAAAACAACAAACAACTGTATTGTGAAAACATTTGGGTCTTGGACAAACCCTGTTGGCTACAATTATGGTGACATATACATGAAATAAATTATATTCAGGTAATGCACACAAATTATACAACCATAACAGAAGTCCCCAAAAATCCCCCAAAAAGGTTTACAACAAATACATAATGTGTTACACACAAAAACAAAGTAAATAATCCATACAAAGACATAGATAAAGGAAATCTATCTAATCTGTCTATAGATCTATCCTATGGGTCTGATGATGACTCCCTCTCCTTCAATATCCACTAGAAAAAGTCTGGCCATAATCACACTCTCTATAATCTAGGGAACAGCTGCTATATACACCTATTCAGAAAATTGGGGATTGCACACACACACGGAGCTTTCACCTCCGGATCATATATCCAAAGCGAAAAACATGTAGGAGTAATCCATATGAATCCACAGTGGATATACTGTAATCTCCCAAGTCACAGCTGCTAAGTACTGGGCTAGGAGCATTCCAGAGTGGTATAACAGACAGGTATAAGTCTGAAGCGTTCTGGCAGTGGCGTAACAAACAGGAGTCCATGTGATTGATTCGATCAGGATCAGGCACAAACACTTTCAGTACATCTTTGGATGAGGAGTGACATCACATTATCCATTAGAATTTCCTGACAGAACTAACTTGAATTGGGCATAAATATTCCAGCCCTTTTCTGGGTTAAGATGTAGGTTATTCTTTCTTCAGCTGAATATACGACTTGATTGACCGGGAGTTGGTATAGTGCTTGATTGTCCATGTCTGGGATATGATGGATGAGAAGATTCAAAGGAAGCTGGGAGTCCACAAAATCAGTTGGTAAATCCATACTGGTAAATGATGGTGAACTCCAGACTATCCATGAGCCTCTGGTATATGACAGTTGAACGTGGAATCAGGCGGTGACTTTTAGAAGAGGGTATACGCTGAAACCATCTAGGCCAGGCATGCCTCATGTCTTTGCAGACATTGAAAAGATTAACACCGGCTGTAAGTTCCCAGAGGTAGGGAATCCACTTCAGCATATTCAAAATCCATTAATTATCCAGGCATTGACATTCAGGTTCAGGGTGTGTGGCAGTAACCAGCACTCTCTGTAGAATATTAGGGGTAGGCTGATAACCCAGTTTCCTGCCTCTAAATCCAAGCGTTGACTATAAACCCAGTTCCAAGCATGGTGACTAGTGCCAATACTCCACCGCCATCTCTAGCGCTGTATAGTGAAGAAAGAACAGGGTCGATATACATTAGTAATAACCCAAACATTGATAAGTGTATCATAATTAAAAATAGAGGGAACAAAAGGGAAGAAAAAAAAAGGTGTAGCTAGTTCCCTAGCACTTGTCGCCTACTGTAGAGTTTTGACCCACTCCAAAAGTGAGTAAGGTATCTACTCAATAGGTACATCTCTTCTGGACTGATACTGGAGCTTCCTGAGGGGTTACGCACCACCTAATACATCCAAACCTTTTGATAGTACCGCTGTCACACCATGGAAAAAGTTCCTGAGACAATGTCCTCATGTAAACAATTCATAAATCTCCTTTCCATAGTTACAAACAGCATTATGTGACTACCACTGACAAATGGCAAAACGGCTAGCTACCAGATCAGTCATCTCCTCTTGCATCATCATCATCATCATCATCATCATCATCATCATCATCATCATCATCATCATCATCATCATCATCATCATCATCATCATCATCATCATCATCATCATCATCATCATCATCATCATCATCATCATCATCATCATCATCATCATCATCATCATCATCATCATCATCATCATCATCATCATCATCATCATCATCATCATCATCATCATCATCATCATCATCATCATCATCATCATCATCATCATCATCATCATCATCATCATCATCCATGATGATGATGATGTGTTTGTCCCCACTGGGGTGAAGTTAAAAGATCTACTCCAGCAGTAACATCATGAATAGAATATACATATATATGATGAATAACAGAAAAACTTGTTAATCTTTTACTAAACATGGTATGAACTCTCTAGTGGGTATTACCCAACATCTCAACTAAAACACAAGAGCATGGTGTCATTTCCCCTCACTTGAGATTATATATATCATAAAAATATGACAATCCCATAACATCATTTATGAAAAAG
The DNA here is from genome assembly GCA_014155875.1 of Cepaea nemoralis. Classification (NCBI taxonomy): domain Eukaryota; kingdom Metazoa; phylum Mollusca; class Gastropoda; order Stylommatophora; family Helicidae; genus Cepaea; species Cepaea nemoralis. The sequence continues at coordinate 33,296 of JACEFZ010017163.1, read as the reverse complement.
ACTACAAGACAATCACACCTCTGTGTATTTACAACAATGTAAACAAAAGATTAACTCCTAAGTGCATGAAAAAGTCAAGCGAGAATATATCTCTCTCTCTAACATACTATTCATGTTGTACACAGATAGGAATATCTCATCCTCATAAGGGCAGAAATACAAAATATGCACTCAGAAAAAACACTTTATAACACAGAGACCAGTTGTGAAAAATATGCATTTAGGAATAAAATAAGTTTCCAAAAGCGTATCAGAAAGGTGACTCATAGCAAGATTATATTGTAAGCTGTATGAAAGCTCACTGGACACCATGGCGATAGTACAGACTGCGTGACTCAAACCAACTTGTCAATGAAAGCGATTCTCATATTTTCACACACACAACTTCAATCATGATATTAGTTGCATCAAAGCATTTATCCTAATACATAACATGATATGTTTTATATAATATAATGCTCACCTAAAACGCAGAGAATAAGTGGGCTATTAATTAACCCATTAACAATGGGTCACCCGCTAACTTGAAGAAAACATGGCGATTGACGAGACCGGCTTTGTCTACCCAGCATTTGTCTCGCTTAAGCCTGTGTTTCCGGAGCTCGGCCAATCAATGGCCTTAATTCAAACGAAAATTAGTTTCGTTAAGTATCCCGTCCTAAGTTTTAATAGCGCGTATGACAACGTCTGCTGGAAAGGACTGCGGGATGATATATATATATATATATATATATATATATATATATATATATATATATATATATATATATATATATATATATATATATATATATATTAGGGCTGAGGAAATTAACGATTAATTAATCGATTAATCGTTAATTTTTTTTAAACTATTAATTTTGTTTTACCGATTAATCGATAACTTTTCTCCCACCACTTATACAAATGAACCGGATGTCGATAAATTGTCGGACATTTTAAACACAGATCCGCAAACACAACCGAGTTGCAAAATGTACTAAGTCACCATTGTGTAAGCTGCAGCAAGATGTACCAACAAGATAAAACAGTATGTTTATTATGCTACAAAGTCTTCTACAGGTCAGAGAAGCATTAACTGTCTACACGTCAGATGAAAAGAAGCAATACAAAGGTCCAAAACTGTCAGATTCAGACTGGGAGAAGATTTCGAAATATGTCAAAGTTTCGGACTTATTCTGTCAGACCACGGTCCTGCTTGGCGGTCAAGATTATGTTTCATGTAGCTGTGTATTGCCACTGCTATCATCGTTGACAAAGCATATGACTACACGATAATCATCCGGGCTGCATAGCTAAATTTAAGGCAGCATCTTTTAATGACTTCAGTGAACGTCTAGCTAACATGATAAGTATTGAAATACTACAGATTGCAACAGCGCTTGATCCACGCTACAAATACATGAAGTCTTTCTTAAAAGATGAAAAAAAAAAAAAAAAAACCACCAACGTGGATCACGTATTGAGCAACAATAGCAGCTAATGTTCATGATGAGCAGATGGAGATTGATGATACTGACATTGACAATGATACTGACATTGACAATGAAACTATATGTGAACCAAATGAAAAGCGTATTAAGCTAATGGAGTCTGAAATGGAGAAGAAAGTTGCTGAATTGGTGGAAACTTAATGAACATTGATATCCAAAATTGGCATTCTTTGCCAAGACCATCAGAAACACATTTGATAATGTATGTCCACACTTTTAGTCGTCATGTTTGAATACTAAATTCTCTATGTGTTACTATGTTATACTGCTATGTGCATAAACCACCAAGAATATTTTATCAATTTGTATAAAAGCTCATTTAATTAATATTTATATGCATTATTTATTCCTACAATTTCAGCTAACTGTTGTAGTTGTATTCACCTACGCTGAGTCCACTACACAAACATTCAGTTATCAGTTATCAGTTGGGGTATCTTCATTGCACTCCGGACAGGTCCATAGGTGCTCAGATCCTCCCCCAGCATAAGCATCAGCGTTAGGTGGCTAACAGTGTCAGTTCTGTGTTGGTTAACGAGGCACCTCGTTTTCCCGATGTACCTCTCGTGTCTGGCCGTGCCAATTCTTACTCCCAAGTCTTTCATCCCGGACAGCGATGTGGATTCACTGATGTCAAATTCTTCTGTTCTCGACGTGTCTTTAAGGACGTTAATAACATCGGCACGATCCATGGGCTGGCCATCTGCAGGAGGTCCAGAGCCAGCCAGTTTATCAGCTCGTTCATTTCCCTCGACTCCCGCATGTCCCGGGACAAAGATGAAGGTTACTTTACGGACAACAGACTTCCTCAGCGACTCAGTCTACTGTCTACGTACAGATCCAGCTTAGACCTTCCGAATCATGCTCATTGAATCACTTAGTACACACACGTTGGTATAATGCTGTGACTCCAGCCATATGAAAGCCTGTGTAACTGCCATCACCTCCATCGTCATGCTGCTCGTGTGCATAGTGTGGGCACCACTGGATTCTTGGACGGTTCGGCCCGCTGAACGGGCTGTAAATGCCCACGCACTTCTCTGCTTCTTTACAACAGATTCATCTGTATAGATGAGCACTTGGGGGTTGTCTGCGTGTTCATTGATGAGCGCATTGACCTCTGCATTGACAGTGACAGGATTCTGTTCTCTGCACCGTCTGTCAAGTATGATAATGCAGGAGAAGGTGCACTTAAAAGCTGGAGGCACAGGCACCCATTCCTTGCCGGGGTTGATACTGGTAGGACTGCAGACCTCTCTGATGATATCCTCCGCCCGACCCATCCATGAGTTGCCCATCTTTAGCCTGTCACCCTTTACTCTGAATATGGCGTCATGCAGAGGGTGCTACTCATCTGCACTTATTTTTAAGTATGCACGAGCTCTCCAGATCTTGATCCTGTGTTCCATTGTCCGGAAGTCAAGGAAGTATCTCATCGCTACACAGCTGGTGTCTCTCGTGCAGCCCAAAATGATGCGCATGGCCTCGTTTTGTACCTTTTCAAGTCTTCCAATCTGTGTAGGGCTGACAGTAATGATGGCCAGGACATACTCGATGGGTGAAAGCACCAGTCCTTGGAACAGAAGTATTAGCAGTCTTTCCTCGATATTGGTAGTCGCCATGACTCTCATTGCTGAAAAACCTTTTCGAGCTTTCGTTATGACATAATCGACATAATCTCCGAAAGACAGGCTAGGATCAAGCCTGACGCCAAGATATGTCATCGACTGGGTTCTACTCAAAATGCTCCCATCCATTCTCACTGCCGGCAGGTCTGTGTTCACAATATGGTTCGTTTAGGGAGAACCATGTAACCGATGCCTTTGCAGTGTTGACAATGGCACTGGCATCCGCACACCATGAGGAAATTCGATCTAGTTCGCTCTGCATACCATTGGCAACCGCCTGTCTATCTCGACCCTGTCGATACACGAGAATGTCATCAGCAAATGACAGAGTCCTACCCCTCCCGTCCAACTGTTGTTCAGTGATTGGCACTGTATACGCGTTGAATAGTACTAGTGACAGTGGTGAACCCTGCGGCAATCCTGGACATATCGTTATCGGCTCAGAAGACCAACTCCCGCATCTTAGCACCACCTTCCTTTGGAGCAGGACTGCAGCTATCCATCGTACAAGGTGAGGGGACACTTTCTGTCTGAGGAGGGCTTGCATCAAGTGCTCGAAGGATACTTTATTGTATGCGTCCTCTAAGTCTATGGCGGCCGCCTGACCTGAAATCCTTCGTAAACATCTTGAGCAAAGACTGCTGCATTCAGCCAAGACTCTTTGTTACGTCATATCCTCCAAGTGTGGGCGGGAAGCAGCCGAGTTGTTCCAAGTCACAAGCAAGTCTGTGTGCTACAATTTTCTCCAGTAGCTTGCCAGCAGTGTTCTGCATCGTAATGATTCTGTAGCCGCTTATCTTGGAATGGTCTTTGTTCGGTTTTGGCAGCGGCAGCAAGTAGCTGTGTAGCCATTCCTCTTTTAACTGACCCCTCTGGATACTGGTGTACTGGTGTTGAATTCTCTGGCCAGTTCTTCCATGTCATCATCTGACATCACCAGTAGGTCACCAGTAGGTCACACAAACATTGTTTCGATCCAGTATCTTGGCGCGGCGCTGGAATGTAGTAAAGTTAACTATTGATTTAATCATTTCAAACTTACAGTTTTACATAGACATAGGCTGCCCACTAATCAACTATTTACACAGGGCGAAATCTCTCGGCTCATTTTTCCGTGATGCAGACAGTTCGACAAGAACACACAAACAGGACTGACAGATCGTCATTGTTTGGCTTTTCACGGCTGGTGGCCAGGATTTTACAATATAACCAGCCAGATTTTAAGTACTGATTTGGCTTAGATTTTCTGTCTGTCCATGGTATTTTTTTACATATTCCTCAGAAACCACATCCTTATTGCCGTTAGATGTTTTTCAGATTGTCTGACCATTGTCCACGTTTCACATCCATACAAAAGTACAGATTCTGTGTAGCATCTCAACACACTTGTTCTTGTTGAACTAGGGTTAGAATTAAATTGTAACAAAACATAGACTATGGTCATCATTTAGAAGAAAGAAATAAAGCAATGTAATATACAACAAGTGAACCGGTACAATTATCTCGGAACAGTCATAACATCTCATGGGATATGCCTTGAAGAGATTAGAACTAGAACCGCTATGGCGAAGGTAGGATTTTGTAGGATTGAAAGCATACTGACCATTTGCTAAAACAGTTTGCTTTTTGTGTAAATATAAGTTTTAATTTTATATTCGTATTAAAATATTGTATTTAAGGTTGTAATTACAAATTCTTACGCTTTTCATTACTGATCCAATGTTCAGAGCCTCCGGTTTGTCCACGTGACGTGAAGCTCATGTCAGTGTCAGACAGGGATGCCACAATATCATGGAGTCATGGACAACTGGGGCGCAATGTCTCCGTAGAAATCAAGGTTCATATATGTGACGGTGTGCCACTACCATGTAAATATTTCATAAGTTATAAAACGTCTCAAGATACGTACTGTACATTTTCGAGCTTACAACCAAACACAATGTACAAACTTGCCCTAGAGATATATGAGTACCCATTTGGAGTTATAGAGTGCAATGTGACGCTATTTTTTTCAACAAAAACAGGTACGTTAAATTCCAGATTCTTTTTCTTATAGTCAATGCACTGTAGTGTTGGTGATCATGCCTGTCCTCAACCTTAAGTCTCGTGTTTCTCCCAATAATTTCTGAAACTCATGCCATGATATTAAATTGTCTAGCATCTTCTCTCTCGCTCTACACCTACCTCTCTGCCATGGAGTTGGCGTAGGTCAAAGTACCACCCAGTGCAGGTGACCTATAGTCTTGCACATTTCAGTGACAGACGTGAACATCGAGTGGATTGTGAACCACTCTGCCGGAAGTAAGGTGAGCGAAGGTCAAGCACGGACTACAGGTCCGTGAGAGATCATTCACTTCTGGACCGCGTTCGAGGTCGGACGGAGAATGGCACATGGCAGAAGTCCATCTAGCCGCCACGTTTGTACAGATGGAACGTTTGTGAATCTGTGGACGAATGTTGACGTCAGTGATTGTTCGAGCGACATATATACAAGATAGAGATCGAGTGCAAGTATTGTTGTTTTAGTGACATTGATGTGACATGTGTTGTAAAAGAAAGACAGAATATACCGTGTGAAAACAGGTGCAGCTGTCGTGTTATGAAGAAGTTATTGTTAGTGTAGTGTTGACTGTTATGTGATATATACGTGGTGATTTAGAGAAGGTAGAAAGAGTATTACTACCAATCAACTCCAGGGCAAATAAGAACAACAATAGAACATGAATATTACTTATGCCCTATCTACATGGAGACAGTAGAGTGACTTATGTCAACAGTTACAGGTGCCCTAATTCGTTAGCAACTGAGTAACATAATCTCATCTATCCCGCTCATGTCACTCTCATCCCTTCTAATTATTCAGTTCCAAAGATGTAATCTAGCGTTCCCCATCTCATTATGTCTCCAAAGACTATGAACTATCCCATTATGATGTCAGTAACCAGTCATCTTTATGAGCTAACGTCTTACATTATATCTTCATTGCAATGGTTGTCCATATATTTGGTTCTTCTCATCTTTCTATAAAACCACATCTTGGCAGCTTTAGCTAATTCCCCACTAAACGGTTAATTGTCCATGATTTATTTCCGTACATCTATTCCTTACCTCCAATGATACAGATATATTACACAGAATATTCTTCTTCATTTGAAATGCTGATTTTACTCGGGCTATTCTACAGTTATCTATCGAAGGAGAAGTAAGGCATCTCTTGACCTCCACTAGCCTACGGGGCACCCTTGGGCAAGGTGGAGTACCCTATAGCCCCCCTCTCCCATTCTAAATCAAAGTGTGTTCTTCGTGTCGAGGAACTGTATGGCTGCGGTGAGCACAGTTGATAACGGAGGCAGTCAAGCTGTTGCATAGGCCGCGTCTGACTAATGGACATCTTTTACCGGGCCCCTTCCAAAGCACGAGGGTACTACTGGGGTGACCGTGTATGAACTCTCACATAAACTACACCAAACATGGTATTACACTTCCTGTGTAAGAATCATCGCTGGTGATACTGAGTATGTGCTCTGCGCTTGATATCATCTTCAGCAGTCAGTGTAAATGGAGTGTAGAGAAGAAGGCGAAGGAATGGAGAGAGAAGAAGGCATAGAAATAGAGAGAGAAGAATGCATTGAAATAGAGAGAGAAGAAGGCATAGAAATAGAGAGAGAAGAATGCATAGAAATAGAAGAGCCGGGGCAAGGAGAGAAAGGACAAAAACACAGCGCCTAGGATCCAAATAAATAAGACTTGGCTATTGGAATTCTTGCACTGCTATGCGGAGGGAGTCTGTTCTGGAGAAGCTGATTTATGATTGTTGTCATCATGCTGCAAGAATTGAATGAAGATGATTACCAGTGTCATAGATATATTATCCGTATTAATCCGTCTGGACAGGGGAGACATGGGCAGGGTCTGCTATTGAGGGAGGGATTAACACATTAGGTTCTATAGTATGTCCACAAATAAATAATTTGTAAATTAACAGGAAAGTAGAAGGAATATATTTCTTACCTTATTTTTCATTTCCTTCTTGTTTCTTCAGTTATCAGTTATCAGTTGGGGTATCTTCATTGCACTCCGGACATGTCCATAGGTGCTCAGATCCTCCCCCCAGCATATGCATCAGCGTCCGGTGGCTAATAGTGCCAGTTCTGTGTTGGTTGACGAGGCGCCTTGTTTTCCCGATGTACCTCTCGCATCTGGCCGTGCCGAATTCTTACTCCCAGGTCTTTCATCCTGGACAGCGATGTGGATTCACTGACATCAAAGTCCTCTGTTCTCGCCATATCTTTAAGGACGTTAATAACATCGGCACGATCCATGGGCTGGCCATCTACAGGGGGTGCAGAGCCAGCCAGTTTATCAGCTCGTTCATTTCCCTCGACTCCCGCATGTCCCGGGACGAAGATGAAGGTGACTTTACGAACAACAGACTTCCGCAGCGACTCAGTCCACCGTCTACGTACAGATCCAGCTTCGATCTTCTGAATCATGCGCATTGAGTCACTTAGTACACACACGTTGGTATAATGCTGTGATTCCAGCCATATAAAAGCCTGTGTAACTGCCATCACCTCCATCGTCATGCTGCTCGAGGTCATAGAGTGGGCACCACTGGATTCTTGAACGGTTCGGCCCGTTGAATGGGCTGTAAATGCCCACGCACTTCTGTGCTGCTTTACAACAGATCCATCTGTATAGATGAGCACTTTGGGGCTATATGAGTGTTCATAGATGAGCGCGTTGACTTCTGCATTGACAGCGACAGGGTTCTGCTCTCTGCACCGTCTGTCGAGTGTGATAATGCAGGAGAAAGTGCACTTAAAAGCTGGAGGCACCGGCACCCATTCCTTGCCGGGGTTGATACTGGTAAGACTGCAGACCTGTCTGACGACATCTTCCGCCCGACCCATCCATGATTTGCCTCTCTTTAGCCTGTCACCCTTTTCTCTGAATATAGCGTCATGCAGAGGTGCTGCTCATCTGCACTTATTTTTAAGAATGCACGAGCTCTCCAGATCTTGATCCTGTGTTCCATTGTCGGGAAGTCAAGGAGGTATCTCATTGATACACAGCTGGTGTCTTTCGTGCAGCCCAAAATGATGCGAATGGCTTCGTTTTGTACCTTTTCAAGTCTTCTAATCTGTGTAGGGCTGACAGTGAGGATGGCCAGGGCATACTCTGCTCAGACCTTAATCTGTGTCGGACGATTCCAGTAGGTTGATGATTGCTCTCGGTTGCATAAAATTCAATCCATCCTTTCTCCAATAGTCCTCTTCCTCTTTCAACACATGGTCCTCACATTTTTTCCAGTAACTTTTATCAATATTTAATAGCGCGGACTGGGTTAGTATCTTGATGTCAGACAATTTGAATGTAGTATTGGCAGCTGCCACTTGTCCTTTAATTTTAGCCCACACAAGTTCTATAGGGTTTAAATGAGAATGATACGGCGGAAGTCTCAAGCACCTATGGCCATGCTCTTCTATCACCTTGTCAATTTGAAATTTCTGGCTTTTTTTGCGTCTGTTTTACAAGGGACAACAACTGTAGCTTGAAATATGTTTCTGGAAGTGGTATATTTTCCCTTCGGAGCCATATCTTTATTGCTTCCTTTGTGCTCGATGCCGTAGGTATTTTGTCTTCTTGGGCAACAACATTGTGATATGATGCATTGTCCATGATTAGACAAGACGGTCTATCAAGGGATGGAATTACTGTATTCTCGTGCCAATCTCTAAATACATTACCATTCATCTCATTATGATAGTCCCTATTGTCTGTATGCTTTGATACGAACACGAGCCCAGCATTCTGTAGTAAGCCATTATGAGTACTACCAGCATGGGCTATGACCAAACGCTGTCCTTTACTACTGGGCACATAGCGTTTTATCTTTCCATCCATTGATTGTCATTCCTTTTCACTTGTGTGGTGCGCATTGATCCACGTTTCATCCAAATACACTATGTCATAATTTTCTTTGCGCATTTCCCTTATTTCACGTAGGTATCTGCTTCTCATGGCTCCTAAATGCGGTTGCTCGCAAAGGATATTTCTACCTCCCTTGTACTTTCTAAAAGTGAAGCCTAATGTCCTTATAATTTTCCACAAAGTTGTTTTGGATAGCTCTATGTTATTGTACTTTCTCAACAAAACCCTCAGTTTTCTTACACTCACTGTTTCTTTGGCATCCATCATTTTTATAATAACTCGTCCTGATGACATCCTTGTCAAAGCTGTCTACAATTGCCTTTCTACCTACCGTTTGCTTAACGCGTGTTGGTTTCATTCCAGATTCTTGCACCCATCGACGAAACAATCGTTTACTCAAACCTAATGCATGCACTGTTCTTTTTTCGGGATTTGTAACAGTATGAAACAGTTTCCTGCTATCAGCTTCTTGACAAAACTATGTGTACAACTTCATAGCGATGTTTTGAAGTGTACACAATTTCACTTTTAATCCCATTGAACAGTATTAACACATTCAAATATTAGCTATTAAGATTACATTAATGGTAAGATTTATTTATATAATCACGTTTCATGAAAGAACCCACAGTTTGACGACGCCTCTGAACTATAACACTCAGTCTGTCCAAAAACGAAAGACCGCCAGACAATTTTAAAATTAGCGCGAATGGGTCTTGCTGAGCTGTAATACTCTAAAAATTAAGGCATTCATGGCGGGGCGGTAAAATATATACCTCATATAAGCAAAAACTGAAATCTGCTGTACAATCTCCAGAACAAAAATTTTTTTGTTGGGTGGACATAATGATAAGGTTATATACTAAATCTCATTATTTTCCATCAGTTGGTTACTGAGATATTCAATTTTATATTGAGGCAAAAAAAAACAAAAAACAACACACTATAGATCTAAGTCAGCGGCATAACAAATCCAGAGAGGTGCAGGGTATAAAGTTAGAGATTGGGAGTCTAAGCTGGAACTTAATAAATGTACATATGGCAGTAGATTATTTTGTCAAAAAGGGACGATGGGTCTGGCTTAAGGAACAAGAGGAGATCCTAGGCAGTAGGCTTCTCATATGTGGAGACTTTAATGCAAGAAACAGAGAGCGGGACAATACTGGGGGAAACCGACAGAGAAATGCCCTTGCAGAATGGTGGATTCTGAAATAGTCTGCATGAACGGTGGGAGGCCAACGATAATGGGAGTGAGGCCTGATGATGCAGGCACGGCTATTGACCTAGCATATGTTACCCAGTCAGGCAGTATTGGAAGTCAAATGGACTGTCCTGGGTGATCCTGGGTGTGACCAATACCATGTTCAGTATTGATTTCTAAGTCCAGCAAGACCAAGGCTGTGAGAGCACGTAACACCTTTAAATATGAGAGGGAAAACTTCTGAGACGCCTCAGACATAGGTCACGCAGTGTTATTAGCAAACCTACCTAGGTGCAGCCTCCACGGTGGACCTCTGATGTAGAATGGGCATGGAAATCCAAGAGAGTGACTGTTAAACAATTACCGAGAGTGCGGTGGACACCCCAAAGTTAACAAGAAGAAATTGAGAAAGCTTCGAAAGATAACAGAAATATGAGGTGGAGGAATTCAAGTTCGGTGCAGCACAGGTCAAAATAGCGAATTGGGTACATTTTATGAATTAGATTGGAGGAGATAAAACACTGAGAACGTTCTGCAAATTGCACAGTGAGTAAAATATACAGAAATAGCGGCTCGTCTTTGACAACACACAAAGAGAAAGGAGAAATTGTCCTGCTGAGATTTATAACACAGACAGATCAGAACGATGGGGATATCAGAGACTTAGTTAGAGGAGACATATCATGTACTATTAAAAATACCTACTGTGAAGAAATCATACGGTCGGAAGATATCAAAAGTGTTTTGAAAACAAAGCATAAGACACCACACCAGGGCCAGATGGGGTTAGGGATGCCCACGTGAGGGATATGAGTGATGGAGAACTTATGGAGACTACTGTTTGCTTTAACCTGAGCACCAACACGTCATCACTATCCCAGGATTGGGTGCACAGCTTTTTAACATCCATTCCTAAACCAGACAAAGATCATTCAAAGCTAAATGGATTTAGGATTATCACCCTACAGAATACTTTTGGCAAGATGATGAAGAATGTCGTTGTTGTTACGCTTCAAGAATATTTAGAAAGGGAAAAGCTCCTCCCGAAAGGTTTGGGAAGTTACCGGCCAGGAAAAGATTATTGGTTAAATGCAGCCACTTTTGCCTATTATGTTTTTGAAGGGTTCAAAGACAGACAGGAGACGACGGTGTCTGCACTCGAACTCGAGGATGCGTACAGCAGAATCAGATGTGATATTTTGATGTACTCTCTTATGAAGAAGAGAGTCTGTACTTGGTTGGTGAACTGGATTGCAGCTGTTCTGTATTCTCGTAGAGTGGTAGAGTGCTGGATACATGGACCTCTGAGCCATGTATCATAGCCCTCTGACTACCAAAGGGGTCAGCAATTTCAAATGTGTTGTTCAATGTGTATACCAGCAAGCTTGTAAGCCCCAAAGATCCAATGGTAGGAAGGATACTAACATTTGCAGATGATGTTCTCGCATACAGGCAAAAAGAAGGAGGGGGGGGGGGGCATAAATCTGCAGGCGACATTGGAAAAAGTGATGGATTGGTGTACGGAGATGAACGATGTCATTAACCCAGAAAAGGCGTCTGTCTTGTGGTGCTCTCTGGACAATAGGATTGCTCAAGCTGACCTCCCAAGCCTCACAATAAATGGTGGAACTGCAAATAAATAGGCAGTCTGAAATATACATCTTTAACTCGAGAAATAAGAAAGAACACAAGAAAAGACAAGCAAACAATATATGCAAGATTACTGTACCAGAATAGAGCAATATCATAAAGACTGGAAGAGATTACGAAATGTTCAAAGAAATGAAGTTATTGTCAAGAAATGTTCAACCTCAATTGAATGTTATCTGTGACAAGATGGGAAATAACTTAACACAATCTGAACAAATTCTAGAAAGATGGCAGGAGTACTGCAGTGGAATGTATGTTATGAATGACAATGAGCATATGAATGAGACACATGAACCAATGACAGCAGAGACAGAACTTGAACCCTCATTAGATGAAATTGCATGGGAAATAAAGAACCTGAAGAATGGTAAATCACATGGATGTGATGAGATACCAGCTGAACTAATTAAAGCGGGAGGAGGAGAAAGCATACAAATTTATCACTCATTATGTAACAAGGTATGGAAATATGGTATATGGCCAAAAGATTAGAAGAGAACTATCTTCATTCCAATACCAAAAAAGGGCAACCTGAAAATATGCACCAACTATAGAACTTATGCCTTGATCAATCATGCAAGTAAAATTCAACTCAAAATCAAAATGGTAAGACTTCGTAAGAAAATGGAAGAAATTAACGTTATTCAAGCTGGATTTAGACAAGGGAGAGGAACAAGAGATCACATACTCAACATGCGTTTAATAATAGAGATGTGCAGAGAATTTAATGTAAACCTATTCTTATGTTTTATGGATTATCAAAGGCATTTGACTGTGTACAACATGAGAAACCTTGGGAAATCATGAGGAATATGGGCTTCCCATCACATGTAATACATCTCATAAAAATGCTCTATTTAGACCAACAAGCAGCGGTTAGAATAGATGGCCATGACATACCAGAGATTCGATATACTGATGATACAGTATTGCTATCAACAACACAGAATGGTATAGAAAACCAAATAACCTCAACCTAATTGAATAGTGAAAATCACAACTTATATCTTAACATAGCGAAAACAAATATAATGCATACAGATAAAACTACTTCGGAAAAATAAATATATGTTGATGAGGAAAAACTGGAGGTGGTGGACAATTTTGAATATAGTGGGTCATTGATTACCAACAATGGTGACACAATGAAAGAAATTAAAAGACGAATAGCTATTGCTCTTCAAAGACTAAAAACACTGAATACATTGTGGAGAGGGACAGATAGAACTACAAAATTTAGATTTTTAAGAGCATGCATCTTTCCCATTGTAACATACGCCTGTGAGACATGGAAACTTACTAAACAACCGGAACAGCAAATAATTGAATTTGAATATAAATTTTATAGACTAGTTCTAAGAATATCTTCATTCAGTAGCATGTCCTTTGCAGAACCTCGCTCCCATAACAACCTTCCGGATAACCTCTCGATCATAAGCAAGATATCCCGCGTCTGATACACCCATCTGTAGATCATCCGCTACATCCTGCACCCATCTTCTCTTTGGCCTCTTCCCCTCTTCCCAGGCATATACCCCTCCAATATTGTTCTCTCCAAACTTTCATGACGTTTCAAGTGACCAAAATATATCAATTTTCTTTGTTTTATCGTCTTTAATAGCCAATCCTCTTTAATATTCAGCTCTTGAAGTATGGATGCATTTGTTCTTTTCTTTGATCAAGATATTCTTAGAACTCGTCTATAAAATTTATATTCAAAGGCATTAATGCGCCGTCCAGCTTGTTTAGTAAGTGTCCATGTTTCACAGGCATATGCTGCAATGGGAAAGATAATCCACAGGCAAATATCAGTCAACTGCACCAAAGGTAGTAAGTAGTACGTGTATATAGTGACATGGTGTTGATCAAGTGGTGGTCAAGGGGTGGTCAAGAGTGCTCAAGGGGTCAAGTGACCTCTTAAATTTTAGAGGAAAGTAGGTGTAGTGACATGGTGATGATCAAAGGGTGGTCAAGCAGTGGTCAAGCAGTCGTCAAGTAGTGGTCAAGAGGTAAAAGGAGGAAATTGTAGCGGAAAATACGTGTATTGACATGGTGGTGATCAAATGGTGGTCAAGTAGTGGTCAAGCAGCGGTAAAGTAGTGGTCAAGTGAGGAAATTGTAGGGAAGAGTACATATAGTGACATGGTGTTAATCAAGTGGTGGTCAAGTAGTGGTCAAGTGGTCGAGTGATCACTTAAATTGTCGAGGGAAGTACGATTAGTGAAATGGTGATGAGTAAATTAAGTAATGACGTGTTCAAATAATGGTCAAGTATTAATCAAGTAGTGGTCAAATGGTCGAGTGACCACTTAAAATGTAGAGTACGTTTTGTGAAACGGTGATGGTAAAATAAGTAATGACGTGGTCCAGTAGTGGTCAAGTTATGGTCAAGTAATGGTCAAGTGGTCGAGTGACCACTTAAAATGTAGAGGAAAGAACGTGTAGTGAAACGGTGTTGGTTAAAGTGATCGACGACGTGGTCAAGTAGTGGTCAAGTAGTGGTCAAATGGTCGAGTGACCGCTTAAATTGTCGGGTAAAGTAGGTGTAGTGACATGGCGATGGTAAAGAGGTGGTCAAGTAATTGTCAAGTAGTGGTCAAGTGGGCAAGGGGTGGTCAAGTGACTCCTTCAATTGTAGGCGAGGTACGTGTAGTGACATGGTGATGGGTAAAGTGAATGATTACATGGTCAATACCTTATGCCGTCTGCTAAGTTCAGAAAGCAGTGTCCCTAGTATTGGCAATTTCCTAGACAGGAGCACCCCGAGCAATGGTTTTGCATCGGTCAATACCACTAATGGTTTATCGAGACACATGGACAATAGTTACATCCGGTCAAAAATGGCGCTGCATCCGATCACACGTGGGTAATGGTCACATCCACCCAAATATGGCGTTGCAGCCGATCACATATGTAATGATACATCCGACACACGGGTTCACTGGCTAAAAACAGTCAAATAAGGCCCTGCTTCCGATCTCATGCATAACGGTGCAGCCACACCATGCGGCTAAATATTCAACCGGTCAAAGATGGCGTCACATCCGGTCACATTTGTAATGGTACATCCGAGACACGCAGTTAAGAGGGAAACTATAGAAAAAGGGTGTCCTATCGGTTGTCGGGCCAGGGAACCTAACTCACGATGATTCACCGTGTATGGGAGTGATTCCACTGCATCATCAACACTGCATCAGAAGGCCAAAATGGTCACCCCTCTCCCTTTTCTATATCCGTGTAGTCCTAGTGTTACCGGGTAACACCAAAAAACACCCGTGCACCAACACAACATAAACCGATCTCGAAACCAGCATACGCGCGTGTAAACAACTCACTGCAGTGTCCAACTAAGCCTTTCTCATCCTCATAGTGCAGAGATATGATCACCGATCCTAATCGGTGAAGTCGTATCTGTACGTAACAGCTATCGGGTCATACAATGACGAGTGGCTAGTAGATGTTAACAAATGTATAATATTACACATAAGCACAACAAACTGTCCCGACTCAACCTTATCCAATGCATGTAACATGGCATGTCACGTGCCCGCTGTCATAACCAGCGGCGTTATCACGTAGCAAATTAGACATCTACACTTTGATTACCTCTCCGTGTGTCCATACGGGTCTTTACAACTTTCTCCAGAAACCCATTTCCAACACCAATATATGCTTTTTCAGTGTGCCTGCTCAGTGCCACACTTCACAAGACAAAACATACACCTTCTATGTACCGCTTCAAACATTAAAAAAGAAAGTATGTTTGACAAAATATTAAAATTATTGGTCAAATACAGAAACATCTCGTCCAAACTTATAAAAAGTATGAACATTTGTTATCCTACTGGGAAAAATATCAACCAAGTAGGAAACTTTGTTGGTCAAAGAGAAAAGATATTGACCACGTAACGAAATATCTTGTCCAAACTTATGAAAAGTAGGAACATTTGGTAGCCAAATGAGAAAAAGATTGACCAAGTAACGAAATATCTCCGCCAAACTTATGAAAAATAGTATCGTTATGCATGTTACTGGATGCATCGCCATGGAACGATTGATCTTCTTAAGCGACTTCCCATATCTGTATGGGTTTATATACAATAGTTTTCCATATGCAATCCCCAACCCTTTAATTTGCTATATAGTATAACATGTCTGCTACTATATTAACAACTGTTAAATCATAACCGTGACACGCCCCTAATTCCAATTTTCCGACATCCATATTTGTTTAGTCCAAACAGTCAATCGATGGGCGTAGGGACTAACAGTCCATGGGAATATCGATACATGAAGCCCATAAGCGGGTACTCTGCTGCTGTTTATATTTCATCTCGACACCGCAAGGTACAAGAGAACCCGATGGGATGAGATAGGACTCAATCTGTTAAAATATTGTGTCTTGATTAACAAACAATAACTTTACATTCCATTGACAGAGCCTCTGGTCTGTCCACGTGACGTGTCGCTCGTGTCAGTGTCAGACACGAAGGCCGAGCTATCATGGAGTCCTGGACAACAAGGAATAAAATCCATTGTAAAAATCGAAGTTCAACTCTGTGTGGCACTTTCGTGTGAATATTTCACGACCAGAATTTTCGAAGACAAATCACAGTTTCAGCTTATGAACTATACAGTTTCAGGATTAGAACCAAACACAAAGTATAAACTTGTTCTACAGATGCTGAACGAAACATTCGAAACTAAAGATTGCAATATGACGCTAGCTCTGCAAACAAACGAAGGTACATTAGACACTACATTCTTCTTTGTATAGTTCATGTCGTGTGGTGTTGGTGATCATGTCCACAGCTTTTGTCTCGTGTACTCCCAATAATTTGTTATATCGAAGTACCTCGATGCTATAATGTCAACCTGTCGAGTATCATCTCTCTCTGTCAACCCTCTTTTCTCATACCTTCCAATTTCCTCGTTGTCATAACGTTCTACAGCCTTCCTCTTCTCATAACACGCCCAATGAATGTGAATTTTCTTCTTCTGTGTGATTAAAAGCTCTGTTTTGTTAATTAACATCTTTCAAGACATCTTAATTACCACTTTTATTCTATCCACGGTGTTCTCACACTTCTTCTATAACACCATATTTCTTTATTTTCCACATTATTCGACATTATTCTGTTAATTGTCGATGGGTCACACCTGTACACCAGGATTGATTCTGTATAGCTCAAAAGAAATGGTTCCGTCGTCCAGCTACTGAGTTGATTGTTTGGAGCGACACGGTGCGCTGTGGATTTCGTGTGGAGTGCTTTTACATCTGTCCCCTGTTATTTATTTTGCGAACTGCATGATCAGAAAATGGCAACGGCAGATTGCTGAACTAGCTAACTTTACATTATGCAGTTTTGTGTGTGAAGCTGGTGTATTTCTAGTGACGGCCGCTTCCATCGACGAGTTTTCTTGGCGGACTGTTGTGTTGGCACTCCGGCAGCGGTCTTATGCATATAATTGCATGTGAATACTGTTGGTTTGTGGGTACTGCTATCTGATCCACTATTCACATTGGACAGTGAAGGGCATTTTGTGTGATATTCACTAGCACAGTAACGGAGCATTATGGGGGTGACCATTGACCGTTGGAACCGCGACTAACAAACTGACTAACTAGCTCTAAAGACATCTTTTTTTCTCCTCGACTGAAAAAAATAGATTGAGCATGCATATTACTCATCCTGTGAAATGCTGTTTTTCCTTTGGTAATTCTAAATTTAATTTCCAGTTTTGTAACGAAATTACTCAATACTTGAACACGTTGATTTGCTGCAGACTAGTTCCATTCACAATGATGTTGCATTTGCAAATGCATTTTATCGCCATATTGACAATATATTAAATAACATTTAATGCGACGTGGGCTTCAATAAGTGACGTATACTTGGATTCAATACCATAGGTAGTGATAGTACTCAAATGCTTATCTAGATATAATACCTGCCTGCCTGTCTGTTGGTCTGTCTATTTGTTCACCTCTGTATCTGTTTTCTCTCTCCATATATATATATATATGATCTATGCCAATCAATCTATCTGTGCCTTGTAGGTCTGGGTCGGTCTATAACCTGTGGTATTGACTAGATCAGTGACGTGTAGCTGTTGGTCGGTCTATGACATGTGACATTGGCTAACTATGGGTCGGTTAGTGACTTGTGCCTATGACTCTGTCAGGGACTTATAACACTTGCTGGATCAGAAACATGTAGCTATAGATCGATCAGTAACTTGTATCTATGGATCGATAAGTGACTTTTAGCTGTGGATCGAACAGTAACCTGTAGCTGTGGATCGATCAGTAACCTGTAGCTATAGATCGATCAGTCAATTGTAGCTATGGATCGGTCAGTAACTTGTACCTATGCATCTGTCACTGACTTCCTTGATTTTGACACTTAGTAAACGCTTGAAACGCCCACGGTGTTTTCGACTGCACTCCTAACTGAAAGTTATGTGAGTTATCCAATTGGAGTGTTTAAGGTCTTAGATGTGTCCATTCATATCGTTTCTCGGGATCTAGCTGCTAACGTCAGAGACAGTGTTGTTTGTGTTCAATGCTCACAAATTCTGGAAATTAGTAGCAATAAACATTATTTTAGCAAACTTGACTATATAACAATTATTGTTTACCTGTTTAGAAAAACAAGGACAAGAATCAACTGCAGCTGTCGTTGGGCTCGCCGTTATTTCATCTATAAGCCTTTGCGCCTGCTCTGTGTTGGCCATTTTGCTATTTAGATATCACGTACAGGCCAAGAAAGGTACGTCTAACTCATAACTAAATAATTTCACAGTGTTTTTAAGGACATGGTCGAAAGGATAAAAGTGATCGCTCTTAAACTTTCAGTTCGCTGATGGTTATGTAGACGGTTCAACCCCTACACCGGCATTCATTTGGACTTAAATATTGATTTCTCGCTCAGAAAGCAATGGCAAACTACTGAAAGTAAATTTGCCTAAAAATCAACCTGGAGTTGATCGCTGCATCCTACAAAGGACATACAACACGATACCGAATTTAATGCACCCTTGACATTGACTAGATGGTTATGAAAACATCATGGCAGGTCAGGCATCATTGATCGACAACTGGTCTAATATGGATGGAAGCCCCGACAGGAGTACAGTTAACGCATTGCTTTGCTGATCAGGCAGCTTGTCTTTTTTCAGGCGTATTTCTGTTACCCTTCGTCTGGAGCAGGGGTCACCAAACTACGGCCCGCGGGCCGGATCCGGCCCGCGACGTCATTTCATAAGGCCCACCGTGGGTATTTGAACTTGCTTGATATAACGTATGAAACACGAGACGTTGTGATACAATTTAAATGTAAATATTATGTTTAGAATATAGGAGATCTTCACACGTACGGAGACCTCATGGCTGCACTAGGCTATTTATTTAAGCAGCCTTATTTATATATTTTGCAAACATTATTATGAGATATATTCTATTACCAAATGAAGCCGCCTGCCAAGGCTCTACAAGAGTTTGGAGTAGAATATCCCATGATACCCTGGTAAAAAAATGCATAGGATGCATGGATGTTATGTTGGCGTGCCTATAAGAACCCAGTCACGCCATGTTCCCGCCTCTTTGGCCTTGAGAACAACTGAGGCCGAAGAGATGCTGATGTATAATTTTCAGCAGAGGGTTTGAATTCATCCCTCTGAGCCACTACCAAGCAGATGGGCGAACATGCCCCAGGCACGGCCGAGCGTGGCCACTATTTTTCCAGACCGCAGTTGAGAGGGCAGACAGGCCCTGTGAAGATCCAAAAGATCAAAGAGGATCTTGATTGTGGATTGACGATTATCTGCTGTGGGGTGAGTTTTGAATGAACCTTCATAGTATAAATAGGAATATAGGAATATAATAGCTATGTCTGTGTCTGAGAACAATAATGGAGGTGTATATGCCTGGGAAGAGAGGAAGAGGAAGGCCAAAGAGAAGATGAGTGCAGGATATGGCGGAGGATCTCCTGATGGATGTATCTGAAGCGGGACATCTTGCTTATGATCGAGAGGTTTTACGGAAGGTTGTTATGGCTGCGAGGTTCTGCAAAGGACATGCTACTGAATGAATGACCTTTGTTCCATCTTGTTGTCTGATAATTGGTGGGTTTTTTTCATCAGCTACAGTTACAGTGTTGGATTATTATCCATGCTGTGATGAGGATCACTGGTACTGTGTTGGATGACCACCCATGCTGTGATGGAAGATCGCTGGTACTGTGAAGGATGATCATGTATATGTTTATTCAAGGGGATGCCTATTTTGTCATTTCATCTAATCATGAATTTTATTTATTATGGCATTGCATTATTAATCAGATGTTGTTGTATCTTTTTAATTACATTATTCTGATTCCCTTTACACGGACCTGAATTTCTTCTAATATCTCTAAATCTTTGTTTTCTTGTTAACCATTGAATGAGATTCTCTTTGTCTTTTTATTCCTCTCTTCATCTACGGCCCGTGAGCAGTAGAAAAGAGATGATGGAGTCGCTCGCTTTTAAGCGACTCCATCATCTCTGTGCGATTACACAAAGGTACCTATAAACTGTATATGTACCTTTGATGAGCCGTAGCTTCAACAGTGACCCCTAGTCCTCTGCTTTTCTTGTGTTTCAATAGGATTTTAATTATGTTTCTAATCTAATGTCTTTTTTTTTTCATTTTCAGCTCCCGTGTACTTCACCCTTAATTATGGCTACTAGGAAAAGAAAAGTCGACGCCGAGTGTCGATCTTTCAATGAAGAATGGGGAATAAAGTACTTCTTTGTGGAAACAAAGGACCAGAAAACCAGTTGCGTAACATGCAGCGAAAGTGTTACCGTTTTGAAAGAGTACAATCTTCGGCGACACTACGAAACAAAACATCTATCAACATATTAAAAGTTTTCTGGAAAGTTACGCTCTGGGAAATATAAGATCATTAAACGTGGTTTTGAAACACAAAGAAATCTCTCCACGAGAAAATTTGCTGAAAATGAATCTGTCACTCGTACAAGTTACAAAACAGTGCATAAGATGGCAGAACGAGGAAACCCGTTTACTGATGGCAACTTCATCAAAGAGTGTATGATCGAAGCAGCAAACGACTTGTGTCCTGAGAAATCCGATTTATTTGGAACTATCAGCCTTTCGGCAAGTTCAGTTATGCGGAGAGCAGAAGAACTTGGAGAGAACATAATGCTACAGATACGAGAGAAATCTAGGAACTTGGTGTCGTATTCTCTGGAGCTGGATGAGTCTAATGATCTCTCGAAAACGTCATAACTTCTCGTGTTCATTCGTGGTGTACATTTGGACTTTCTGATATCGGAAGAGTTGGCATCTGTTTGCAGCATGCATGGAACAACAACTGGGAAAGTCCTTTTCGTGAAAGTGCAAACAATTTTGCAAGACTATAACATTCAGTGGAATCAGCTTCTAGGTGTTACAGTTGATGGAAGGAATATAAACATGCTGGAGTGAGGAAGGGTCTGGTGGGGCAGATCAGGACTCAATTGGAAAATTTGGAAATTCCGGGCTCTCTGTTTATACACTGCATCCTACATCAGCAAGTACTCTGTGGGAAAGACTTAGATATTTATTGTGTACTAAACCCAGTCGTTTCTGCTGTGAACTTCATTCGGGAATACGCACTAATTCACCGTCAGTTCTAGGCTTTTCTTGAAGAAATTGATTCTGAATTCTGTGACTTGCCTTAACAAACATCAGTCAGGTGGCTCAGCTGTGGTAAAGTCCTCCTTCGTTTTTACAAGCTCCGAAACGACATAGATGTTTTCCTCACTGAAAAAGATATAGCTGATTCACAGCTGTCAAATCCTACCTGGCTGTCAAAGTTGCCATTTTATGGTCGACATGAATGAACTGAACTTGAAACTTCAGAGAAAGGATTACCTAGTCTGTGATTTCTACAGAACCATCAAAGGATTTCGGAGAAAGTTGTCATTGTAGGAAGCACAACTGGAAGGAGAAAATCTTTCTCATTTTCACTGTTTCAAAGAGTTTGGAGAGATTTTCAGATTTTGACAAAATTGAGAGTGACATTCTTCTATTCCAGAATCCGTTTGATTCTAACCTTGATAATGTGCCTGTTGAACTACAGTTGGAGCTAATAGATTTGCAAGCAAATGACTTGTTGAAAGAGAAGCACAGAGAAGGAAGTACTGCTGCTTACCTGATGTTGAGTTTCCGAAACTTAAGATATTTGCCACTGGTATGGCATCAGTGTTTGGAACAACTTATGTCTGTGAGCAAACATTAAAAAAAATGAAGTCTGTGAAGGCACCACATCGAATGAGATTGACTGATGAACATTTGAAAGCGATTCTCTTGATTGGGTGCAGCAACTCCAAACCAAACAGAGGTGGTATTTATAAAGCCACACGTCAGTTTCACAAATCTCACTAACCTCTTTTGCTGCTTAGTTTGTGAGATTCGGATATGTGCACATTAGGTCTGATGTAACTATCTTTTTGCTAACGTCGCTTTCTTTGATAACTTTGTTTAGTAAATAAATATGTTGGTTATTATTATAGTGTATTACACAGGTTAGTAGGCACGTGATCGTACAGCACACAAGACTCCGTTGTTTAGAACATTCTTTATTAGTCGAATCGTTCAACTACAGCACAATGATGGTAAGCTCATATCCCGATGTTTACATGTTCCTGCCTTCTTGCTAGCTGGCCCCCAAGTGACGTGTGTGTCAGCCTAGATACACTTCTTCATTCGTGCACACACGTTCACTAGCTATGGTTTTCCCACTAGTCAAGGAATGCGCAGCATTCCTTAACTCTTTACTCCTAAGCTACTCTGTTACAATACCTCCCCTTCTTCAAGGAGAATTTTTCCCTGAAAAAATCTCAACCCCAACTCTTAACCCCTTAACTCTACATCTCTATACCTCCTATCTCATCATAGCCAATTGCTAACCAGAGACAATAACACCGAAACTCTCTACAAAAGTCGTTATAAAGTTCTCCAGAAAACTCGCTACAAAACTCTCCATAAAGTTCTCCAGAAAACTCGCTACAAAACTCTCCATAAAGTTCTCCAGAAAACTCGCTACAAAACTCTCCATAAGCGAACCGCTTTTAAAATTTAACCATCTAAATTATGATTGACAAAACTGAAGATATTCCCCTTATCCTTTAATTCTCCCTTATTCACATTCTCACATTCTCACTATTCTAGGATAGACAGAAAAAATAGTTAGATTGGGTAGTTAGATTTGGTAGGTGCGCACCTAAAAATAATAAAAGTAAGGAAAAAGTAAGAAGTAATCACCTTTCTCTTCCCATACATTCTCAAAACTTTATAAAAATAAAGTTTCAAAATTTATCTTCAGTTTCCGTCAATAATAATTGTTATTATCAAAAAAATATGTTAATCCAAAACTACCAGCTTTTGTATTATTCACCTCGTCAAGTTCTCCAAATTACACTGTTAAGTACAGTCTTCTTCTTCCAATATTTATTTATTTACATGCCAAACTCAAGCTGGCATTCCCCCCCATATTCTCCCATTTAACGCTGTTCAACCCAGCTCCTATTTTTAATCCAATCATTTACATTGCGAACGACTCAACTACTTTAAGTCATTTGTTTCCAAAAAAAAACAAGACTTCATATTTCTTCTAACTGAACGTCAACTAATAATCATTTAACCACACTCAGGTTAACTCAATAAAACCAAAGTTTTGTAAACATAAGCAACTAAATTAACTTATTCTTCACATTTCATAAAACACAATTGCAGTCCAAACAATTGACTAAACCATATCAACCCCCTCATTCTTTGACATCATATTTATCCCCACACATTAATCAATTTAAACATATATTATGAATTTCAAGACCATATTATGACTACCCAATAATTATTTTCCGTTTTAGAAAAACTCCACACTTCAACTTAAAAATCAACATGATCATATAGCATATATCAATAAGTCTTACGTTATTACAATATTATGTGTATTTCTCCCAACAACTCTTGCTTAAGTTATTTACCTTCTTCTTTGTAAACACAAAAATATCGTGTCTAACTTCCTCTTCTATCTGCAATCTGCAGAATATTCTACCACGCTATTCATCTACCTATTCTCCATTTTCTTAATAACTTCAAATTTTTTTCGATAAGTGCAATATCTATATCAATGTCGCTATCCTCCCGAGGAGAGCTAACATCTTTCATATCAGCTTCTTCATCAGTTTCTGACTTTTCATCCATCTCTTGTTCCCCATCTGTATAACCATTACTAGCAACCGCTAATTTCTTCCTTTCTAAATCCAATCTAATTTTCCTGTCTTGCCGTCTCAACAAATTTTCAAATAGCGGCATATCTTCACCACTTGAAGAATTCACTCTAAGTTTCCTTTGCCTCTTAATTTCTTTTTCTTTCTGTCTATCCAACTTTCTTTTTACTGCCTGTCTTGTATTCATAAATGGTGGTTCTATATTTTCCTTGACTGATTCTTCACTAATATAATCGTCATACATGTTATTTTCCTCTGTCATGACTGTTTTTGGTAATGTTTCTTCTTGTTCAGCTGTAGTAGATGCTGTTGTCAGTTGTTTCCCATTCTCTATAGGTATAGGATATACCGATTGTCTGACAATCTGTCCACCTGACAATATTTCTTCGGAACAATAATTATTATTACTATTCTCTGCATCCCTTTCCTCATTATCCCGCCTTAAGTGCTCTACATGTGAACGTGCAACATGCCCTGAAATTTGATTCTTAATAGTATATGACACTGGACCCTTTTTTTCTAAAATATAATATCCCGGGACCCAATGAGCATCAAACTTAGAGTTTTTTCTATGTTTTTTGTAATACACCCTATCACCTATGTTGAACTCTTGTAAGTGTGCATTTTTATTTGCGTATTTCTTCTGTCTTTCTCTAGCCTTAATTATATTATTTCTTAAACGTACATGTGCTTTATGCATCTCTTGCAACCTTGTTTCCTGAAAATCTTCCCCCAGATATTTTCTCCTAGGCTTTAATAAATTATCAATTGGCAATATTGGTTCTCTCCCATATACTAAGTAAAATGGTGAGAAACCTGTTCCTTCATTTTCGTGTGTACGTATCGCCTCTAATGCTATCCCCAAATAAAGATCCCAATCCATATCATGTTCTTCTACATTTTTCGCTAGAATATTGTATAGTGTTCTATGTTGTCTCTCATTTTTAGCATTAGAAGTTGGTCTGTAATATGAAGTCCTAATGTGTTTTATATTCAAATCTTTTACCAATTTTTCAAACTTTCTATTCACAAATTCTTTCCCATTGTCTGTAAGTATTATTTGTGGACACCCAAACCTTGGTATAAATTCTTGTAACAGCATATTTATAACTGAATCAGCACTCTTGTCTGGAATTGGATAAACTTCTGGCCAGAGACTATATGAATCAACTATATGTAGTAGGTATACATTTCCCGATAATGTTTTTGGATGAGGACCTGAAATATCCAAACTTACTTTCTGCATTGGAAATTGAGGAATATCGGTATCTTGTAAAGGACATTTGATTATCTTCATGTTTCTTAACCTACACTTTTCACATGCTTCAACATATTCATATACGCTTTTGAATAAATTCGGCCAGTAATATTTACTGCTAATAGCCTTCACTAACTTATCTCGTCCAAAATGACCATTATTATCGTGATATGCCTTTAAGACTTCTTGTTCTAAATGTTTCGGAATATATTTTCTTACTCCTTCACCTTTTTCACTGATATAATATAATTGATTGTCTTCTTGTAACTCTACAAACTTTCTTTTAAAACTATTTTCCCCTGTTTCTTTCAGTTTTCTTTTTATTTGTACTATTTTTGGATCTAATTCTTGTTCTGTTTTCATATCAAACTGTTCTAAATGTGGGTCTTCTGTTCTAGGTTCAGACTCTTGATCCGATGGTAAACTCTCAAAATCTTCCCTATTTATTATGGCAGAATCTAATATATTTACTTGCCAGTTTCGATCGTCTATCTCTGGTTCAGCTTCATCTTCCTGTGTTTCCTGATGACTGTGTATATGGAATCCTAGACAAAAGATCGGCGCATGTATTATGTTTCCCTGAAACATATTCAACCTTAGCATTGTACCCCTGTAAATTCAATGCCCACGTTTGTATTTTCCTATTTTGTATTGGTGCTTCTAATATCGACTTTAATGGCATGTGGTCAGTTCTAATAATGAAATTGGCGTTATGTAAATAGTAATTTAATTTTTGAAGAGCGTAGTGTATAGCATATGCTTCTTTCTCAATAATCGGCCATTTCTTTTGAGTCTTGCTGAGTTTATGAGACAAGAAATAGATTGGTCTTTCATTTTTAACCCCTGGTATTCCAGATTCTTCTCCTTCATATGGTTGAACTAAACATGCTCCTATTGCGTTGTCTGAAGCATCTGTGTATAGTATTAGCTGTTTATTCAGGTCTGGATGTGTTAATAATGGTACCTACTGTTAAGCTATCCTTTAAAAGTTCGAACGCTTTTTGACACTCATCATCCCACTTAAATCTAGCGTATTTTCCCGTTAAATTCGTAATAGGTATTGCTATCCTTGAAAACGCTGGTACAAACCGCCGATAATACGCACACGTTCCTATAAAAGCACGTACTTCCTTAACATTAGTAGGAGCAGGTAAGTCTTTAATAACCTTTATCTTGTCCTGGTCTGGTTTAATACCTTCCCTATTTATTATATAGCCTAAATATTTTGTTTCTGTCTTTAAAAACTGGCACTTACTAAGCTTTAATTTAACGTCATGCCTTCTTAATCTGTCAAATACTAGTCTAATATGTTTCAAATGATTCTCTACATTTCCCTTCGTAAATATCAATATGTCATCAATATATGCTAGGGCAAAATTTTGCATACCGTCTAGTACTTCATTTATTAAGAACATATAGTGAGACGGTGCATTTTTCAGACCGAATGGCATACGTAGAAATTCGTACGAACCCATATGAGTACAGAAAGCACTCTTATTTTGAGCATCCTTCGACATCGGTATACACCAAAATCCTGATCTAGCGTCTAGTGTTGTGAAAAATGTGGAGCCATTAAGTAATCCTAAAATATCATCAATCACCGGCAATGGGTACGCTACATTCTTAGTAATTTTGTTCAACGCCCTGTAGTCACAACAGAACCTGTTCGAACCATCAGATTTGGCTACGATTACCACCGGAGATGACCATTCTGATTTTGATCTGGTTATTATGCCTGCTTTCAACATATCTTCTATTGCCTTTTCTACGACTTCTCTATTTCTTAATGGAGTTCTATATGGTTTTAAACTAATTGGTGGATGGTCTCCCGTATCTATTTCCATTGTAACTGTTTTCGTCTTACCCAATTCTAAATCATTAATTGCAAACACATCCTGATTTTGTTTTATAAGTTGTTCTAATACTTCTTTATTTTCTGGTGGAGTTTTTAATTGTGCTAACAATTCTTGTTCTCTTGTTACTTTGTCTAGTGAATGTATTTGTGCTGTATTTCTTCTAAATGGATGGATCAATTCATCCATTCTTACGTTCCCTTTTCTTTTGCATCCGCGTCTGTTATTAATTCTTTCACTAGAGTTTTCTGAATAACTTATGCCTGCCATATTTACTCTATCTGTTGCCAATATGTCACTAACGTTATGTTCTAGCTTGGCTATTACACATCCTCTGTATAATTTAATTTCTCTACCTGTGTTATTAATAACCATTACTGGAAATGTTAAACTTTTATCCAATTCTATTATTCCATCCGGAACTTCTAAACCTGGTTCATCTATTATTTCCTTTTGCAATTCAGTGATTCTGACTATGTTTCCTGCTACACAATACGGGTTTCTCTTTAGCTTCGCTTGTATCAAATTAACTGACTGTGGTTTTAAATTCATGGTCGTTTTAACTCTAACTAGTGTCGACACATGCATATCTTCTTCTAAATCTACGTAAACATCTTGGAATTTTAATTTATGCAAATCAAATAAAAGTCTCACCCCATTTTTCAATAAAAAATCTCTACCCAATATCATATTCCTATTTAAATCTTTGACTACATGGAACATATGCCTGACATTTATCCCTCCTAATTTAAAGTTTATCATCGTTTGTCCTAGCACTTCTAATTTTTGTCCCGTTACCGAATGAAGATTCTCCTGAATTCTAAATATTTTACAATTTTTTAACATTCGATATAAAAATGCTTCTTTAATCACGCTAACTTGTGCTCCCGAATCAACTAATGTTCTAACTTTATATTTTCCTATTTCTACTATACATGAGCTTGGATCTACCATATTTAATGACAATTGTGTTATCTCTGCTTGTTTTTTATTTCTAAATGTCCTATTATACTCATCCTTTGGATTTTTAATACCTTGATGCCCCTTTTGGATCTTACTATCTTCCCTCCTACTGCCGATCCTATTCAGTAAGCGGGATGCCAATTTCCCTGATTTCCTGATCTTCTAAAATTTCTTTGCATTTCTCCATAATTCCCATTTGCTGGTCTGCCATTTGCAGTTCTATTCTGTGTACTCGTCTGAACACCTCTATTATTTTGTGTATTCGATGGGACACGTCTGTTACCACAGAAGCGAAAAATGTGCCCACGTTGGTGACATCCCCAACAAACCACATTCGAGTTATTTGTGTTACCTTCCATGTTTCTTACAGTATTTCTCACTTGTCCTCCTCTACTTTGATTATATATGTTATCGTTTCTTTGTACCATCTGTATTTCTCCTCGTCTTCCTCTCCATCCATGTCTATACTGTCCTACTTCCATAGGTTCTTCAATTCTATCTTCCGAACTACTACCTAACTCTCGTCCTACTCTTAATCTAAACCTTCTCCTCAAGCTTTCCTCTTGTATAGCGATATCTACCGCTTGTGACAATCTTGCAGGATTCTCTCTTAATAATTTAAATTTCAATCCATCTGACCTAATCCCATCAACAAAAATCCCTACTAACATCCGTTCTACTTCTTCAGCTCGTACATTCTGTCCTAAAAATGACTCTTCAGCTAAATTGATTAACTGTCACTGTATAGCTGAACACTTTCTGTACTGTTTTGTCTAGTCTGTCGCAATACTGAGAATGCGTGTTGTGGATCAGTAATTTCAGCATATTTTCTTGCGAGATCATCTTTAAATTCTTCCCAGGTTTCACCTCCTGCTGCTTCTAGTTTTCTTCTTATGTGGTCAGAAACTGGACTTGTACTTGTTCTGTATGCCAAATTCTTTTTCTCCTCATCTGTAGCGTTTACTAAATACGCATGTTTCTCAATAGAAATGACCCATTTTTTAAACTGGTTTGCCTGACCACTAAATCTTTCAACATCACTGCTTACATTTTGTTGTCTTAACACTGCATCCAACCTTGCTATTGCCCCGCCAACTCCAGTCAGTACCTGTGAAAAATCTTGGGGTTGCATCCTAAAATCTGTACTGGAAATTATCAAGCAATATACAAATATTTCAAACAATATTAATTTCAAATTCAGCAACAATATATAATCTGTTCAATTAATTACTCTAATATTATCTAACTATACTAACTAAAGCCTCCAATCGAAGATCCTGACGAAGAAAATTTTCTGTTGCAATCCCGAATCCTAATAAAAGAATTTAAATGAAATCCTGATGCCGAAATACCAACACCACAAAAACAAGGACTCTAATCGACACCGTTGAAATGAGCAGAACAAAGAAGAGCCTCTGGATTTCTTAATTTAATCGAAGTCGAAGTCAGTTCTTTCCAGTTATTTTCCTGACGTTGATTGTGCTCGATATAACGCTCGCTACAAGACTGCTTGATTATTTGCTCGATTAACTGTATGCGTTGGACTTTAATTTCCGTCAAGCAAGGTCACCTTCACGCAACCGACAACTGCTCATGGTTTCAGCAAAAATTACTTTCCAACAGCAATCTGGCATTTTCATACGTTTCAGCGTAAAAATGATTCATTCAACAACAATTGGATTTAAACCTGACGCTATCCACTCTCTTATTTGTTACGTGGCATTTCAACAACTGTCAGTTTAAATTGAGCATACCAAATTTTTACTTGAGATAATTTTCATCAATGCTTTCATTTAAGTGAAGTAACTGTAGAGAATATTGAGGATCTCGACTCAATAATTATGGAATTTGCAACATAACCTTGACTTCACCTTCAACAGTCCAATGAGTTAAAACTCATAATTTTCACCATTCTTTGTATTACTTGGAGTTTTGTTTGGAGCAGGTTATCGTTCTGTTGAAATTAAATCATTTCTGGTCCCTCAAGATTTCATAAGTTGTTATACCATGTAACCAGCGAGTTCATTCTTATCAGCTTTTGTACTAATTTTTGATGCAAACCGGCATTACTTGATCTCAATATACCATTAGCGTTGGTCAGTGCTCAAATTATTTCATACTATTTATCAGATAAAAACATCAGTCTTTCAAAAAATTAAGTTTATCAATCAAACCTTCTGAGCTGTCCTGAGAAATCGATCTCCTTTTTTAACAGAAATACACTGAGAACCCACAACAACTACCCCTGGGCGGGCTTTTAGTTGTTGCGTTTCTTATTATTATTTACTTAAAAACTTCCTTCTCCAGACGCCCAGACACAACAACATTCCATGGCGGTAACTCTCTCCTCAACATCCCATGTTGTTCTTTAAGGTCAAAGGCACCAAATCAACCTGTATTATAGTGTTATACACAGGTTAGTAGGCACGTGATCGTACAGCACACAAGACTCCGTTGTTTAGAACATTCTTTATTAGTCGAATCGTTCAACTACAGCACAATGATGGTAAGCTCAAATCCCGATGTTTACATGTTCCTGCCTTCTTGCTAGCTGGCCCCCAAGTGACGTGTGTGTCAGCCTAGATACACTTCTTCATTCGTGCACACACGTTCACTAGCTATGGTTTTCCCACTAGTCAAGGAATGCGCAGCATTCCTTAACTCTTTACTCCTAAGCTACTCTGTTACAATATCTCTGTTGTGTGTGTGTGTGTGTGTGTGTGCGTGCGCGCGCGCGCATTGCACACCTTTCCCATGATTAACTTATATTTTCGTCTTGTTTCCCAGAGCTTTCGTTCTAGCTTGCAATTATTGTTAAAGTTAGTTGCATATCCTTTACAGGACGTTTGCAGTCAACACAAGCATTATTTGCTGTGGTTGATGTCTTGGCAAGTTTACGTTCAGTAGCTTACCATTGCTTTCTGAACGACCGGTACCCATAACATAGCGTAAAAATAAGCGCAACGTTGTCTGCTGTCAAATCGCCCGCATCTGTGTTTCGAACGTGGGTATACGGATTACGAACCGCGTCCGTAAGACCTTCGCCACGGAGATGGCGCAAGTATTGTACAGAATGACTATCCGGCCCGCGATCGTCATTTTTGTTAGTTATCCGGCCCGCCGTTAAAAAAGTTTGGTGACCCCTGGTCTGGAGTAAACTAGGCAGGTCAAGATATGACAAACTATCGACTGTCAAGATATTAAGGTACCAGTCAGTCATGTCCATCTCTTAGACACACTGCCATCACTAGCCGGCAGGTATTTGTGGCAGCACTAACTCCCCAACCTGTTATTCCACCGCCTATTTACTGATTGCCTCTGAGCCTTAATCCCTGAAGCAGGAAATTGCCATGTGTCTGTGCGGTTCTAGAACCATCACATTTTGTAAGGCTGAATGCATGAAGGAATCAATCAATCATGTGCCATGCCGGAAAGCGTGGGCGGTCATGACTCGCCATTTCACTCGATCACCAGTGTCGTGGATCAGCTCAGTGTTCCTGTCTCGTCCATGCCATGTGGCCAAGCCATCCGGGTATTTTCCTCTCGGTCTTCCTCTTGGTCTGTTCCCTTCAATCTTGCCAGTTGTCACTAAGTTCTCCAATCCATTTCTTCTCATAACATGTCCAAAAAATTTTGACTGTCTACGTCTAATTTCTCTAATCAGTTTACGATTGTTCATTTGTCTCCTGTAGTACTTGGTCATTGGTTTTTCTGTCTGTCCATGGTATTCTTTGCATTTCCTCAGAAACCACATTTCTGCAGCCATCAGATGCTTTTCAGCTTGACTGTTCATTGTCCAAGTTTCACATCCATACAAAAGAACAGGCTCTATGTATCCCCTCAACACTCTTTTTCTCGTTTCAATTGACATCTTTTTATTGGTCAGAATGTTTTTCATCTTGCTAAAGGCTACTTTCGCCATGGCGATTCTTGTTCTAATCTCTTCAAGGCATCTCCCATCAGATGTTATAACTGTTCCAAGATAATTGTACCGATTCACTTGTTGAAGAATATTCCATTTACTTGTATATTACATTGATGGCACTTCTTCCTTCCTACGTGACGACCATAACCTGAGTCTTTTTACAATTTAATTCTAACCCCAGTTGCTCACTGTGTACAACAACCGCATCTACTAATTGTTGCAGGTCCTGACGATTGTCTGCAATTAATACTGTATCATCTGCATATCTAATGTTATTGATGTTTCGTCCTCCAATGCTGATTCCATTTATATCCTCTACATTTCTGAAAATATTTTCACTGTACAGGGAAAAAAGATCTGGAGACATTACACATCCTGCCTAACACCTCTCTTAATTGGCTGAGAATGTCCCACTTCATTATCAATCCTTATTGCAGCTTGTTGTTTCCAATATATGTTTTTTATAAGTCTAATGTCTTTCCCATCAATTTGTAGATCTGCAAGCATATCCACCATGCTGACATGTCTAACGCTATCAAAAGCCTTTGTATAGTCAATAAGCAAAGATGTATATCCTTGTTTACTTCTATAGCACGTTCAATATCTGTTCGCAGCATATACACAGCATTTACTGTTACCCTTTCCTTCTACAAACCCGCATTGTTCTTCCCCTATTTCAGGTTGTATCTTCTTCCTCATTCTTTGCATGATAATTCTTAGCAAAATCTTTGTGATGTCACTCATTATACTAATTGTTCTAGTGTGATCACATTCCAAGGTTCCTGATTTCTTTGGGATTGCAATAAATATAGAGTTACATAATTCAGGAGGTATTATCTCCAGTATCATATAATGTGTTCAGCAGTCTGGTGACTTGCTCTAGTCCAAATTCTTCTAAAGCTTTAATCATTTCTGTTGTGATGTTATCTGCACCGGGGCCTTGCCAGCTTTCATATGCTTAAGAACACTTTCGAACCTCCATCTCCAAAATTGGCGGTCCTTCATTATTAAATCTAATATCATACTGTTCGTCTCTGTTATCATCATAAAGTTGTTTCACATAATCTGTCCATACCTGTAGAATCTGGTCTTTTCTATTTATTTTTATT
>JACEFZ010017162.1:0-79248 GCA_014155875.1 Cepaea nemoralis | reverse complement strand
AGCCTAAGTGTGAAAACTGCCCAGGGACGGCCAACCCGCAAAGCCAGGGTGACCCACGAGAGGCAGTGGACAGTGTGTGTGTTAATCTCAGACCAAGCTGGGACTGGACATCTGAACGGACGTGTGTGTCGAGAGCAAGGCGTTTGTGTGAATCTCCGTGGGTTGTGAGCTGAACGACTGATATCGTGAGCGTCAGACCTATGAGCTGTATTGTGGTTGTGAGTTATATGTTGTACATTGCTGTAACTATTGTTATGTATTTAATGTGGTAATAAATCCATTGAACTTGTGTTGCTATGTCTTACGTCGAATTACGTTGTACTTGTACTGTCTCACATGTGTTAGCCAACGAGCCTAATAGAAGATCCTGACAGTATATAATATTTGACTATATTACTATTCTGCTATGTCTTTCTGGGCTATGTTGACTTTTATTTCTTGTCATCTTTGCGTGGTGAGGTTTTTCTGCCTTTGTAGTCAACACGTTGTATTCTTCTTTTGTAAGCTTTCTTTTATTTATACTGGCTGTGACGCTTATCCGTTCTTAGTGATCAATATCTAGACAACCCATATTATAAACCATGTGATGCATATTCCATAATGATTATATCTTATCTATAATGCAACAAGTCTGGCCTAGTTTACTTGGTGTTAATTATTTTGCCATTGTTGCAATTTATAATATATAAATGGCGTACCAGAAACTACACGCCGAGGTGAACTAAAAAAAAGACTGTTAGATTCATACAAGAGACAATATTGCAGTTATAGACATATTTCAGGCGAACGAAAGAAGAAGAAGAAGAAGAAGAAGAAGAAGAAGAAGAAGAAGAAGAAGAAGAAGAAGAAAAGAAGAAGAAGAAGAAGAAGAAGAAGAAGAAGAAGAAGAAGAAGAAGAAGAAGAAGAAGAAGAAGAAGAAGAAGAAGAAGAAAGTAGATAAAGAAATTCAAGAACAGTACAGAGTGACTGTGAAAAATAGGTACAATGCAATAGCTAAAATAAACAATGAAAAATGTTAAGGGACTCCATTCATCAAACTAGCAAAGAAATGAAATATTACAGGAGATAAGCCAAATAGCTAAGAAAATATGGATGAATGAAGAAATATTAATGCTGCTGGACAAAGCAGAGTAAAAATGACAAACAATAATACGCTAAGATAAACACAAATAAAAGATCAATGTTGGCAGGTAAAAGAAAGTTGGTTAAACGAGCAGAAAAAAAAATTGAATTAAATGCCATTAAAGATACAAAAAATATGCACAGACAAATCAGTGAGCTCACGGGAAGAAAAATAAGAATAAGTACAGGGTGTTTGAAATCAAAAACTGGAAAGAGATTATTGGAGGAAGGTGCTATAATGAAGAGGTGGAACTAGTATATAAGAGTTATATGATGGAGAAAGGGAAGAATTAACAGAAGAAAGTGGGTTCCAAATGTTGCTGTTATGTAGCCGGAGCGGGGTTGGGGCGTGCGTCAAACCTTGCATAAATACCCCAATGGCTCGGTGCATTCATCACCTATGCAGCAAAAGTCCAACGCCTGGCCTTAAATCGGCGGACCTGTTTAAACTAACAGGAAAAGGGGCGGCGGCGATTCACTGGCGCCGAGAAATAACCAGAAAGCTCTAGATGCGTATACACGTACACGCATGTGTAGACATGTGTGTGCGTGCCTACACGCCTAAACTCGAGTAAGACCACTGTCTGCTCTAGCAAAGGAGAGGTGCTGAAGGCAGAGGCAACTAGCCAGGAGGCACACCACAGAAATCAGGATGCCACGCACTTACACGTAATGAAATATGTCGACTACTGCTAAATGTTATGGTGCTCGCCCTGCTTTGGACCCCCAGGCAGGTGCAGTGCCGGGCCCTATGTCTCGAAAGGGTCCAACCACAACTACTGAAGGTCCTTCTCAAATGTCCTGTGGAGCCAGGGGACATGAGAATAGAGCATCTGGCTATATCAAACAAAGATTAAAAATAATGTGCACTGGAATGCAGAGGGAGTCAGCAAAAACAAAAAAATGAACTAGAAAATATCTTGGACCAAGAAAAAGTAAGCGTATGTTGCTTGCAAGAAACTCACCTCAAAGAAAATGTAGCCTTCAAAATCAGAGGCTACCAGTGTTACCGATCTGACAGAAAAGACAGGCGGAAGGGTAGGATACCAGCCCTAGTAAAAAAAAACTAGTCTAACAGTGCGGGAGGACTCAAAGCAACTGCATACCGCAACACAAGCCGATGGTGACCATAAATGACAAAGTCAAACCATACAATCCATCTGAATTTATTCGTATCAAAACTGTAGAATATTACATAGATGAAATCGCATACGATTTGTCAACTTGAGCGGCAGATGGTAACTATCTCTCCAGCCTACGTCAACGCGTGAGCAGCCCTAGATACATAACTACTGGTGCTCACGCGTGCAAAACCTATTTCCCCTTGTTTTTGCACACCATCCACTAACTCATTAACTCCCTAACAGAGATGGTGCTCTGTTACATTCCTTTCCACCCTCAACAAGACTTTTCCTTGAAAAGTCTTAATCCCTAACCTACTTACCCCCAATGTTATTCTCCCAAACCGCTTGCTCATCTTAAACCAGCCCCCTCTTAACCAGTGAGCTTTAGTTACTACTCTTTCTACTCCTACGAGTCTACTTCTCTACTTATATCTTATAGCCAACTGCTATGTTCTGTCACAGTTCTTCGCTACTTCTTCTTCTCAATTGCAGGGTCACAAGCTATTCACTCAAACCCCTTTTTAATTTTACTTCTCATATATAACAATATCTAATCCTGACTATAAAAATTCAAAACGCATACTCTTCCGAAAATACTCCATACTCCCTATCATCATCACCAACAGGTCTACGCCAATAACTATTACCTCAGCGTTACCAATTCTCCACATTCAACCAACCTGAAGTCACTCGCACTAACACACGATAGGAAGACAAAGAATCGGTGGCCACCGGAGAACAAAGAACAAGAACTCTCCCTCACAAAACCATACTCACATTTACCCCACCATGTCGCCCTGAGACTTTACGCAGTAAAGTCTAAAACAAACACATATCTCTCACAATTCAATTATATCACTTATTATGGCAATTTCATATCATATCTCCGAATCTCACCATATAATTTAATGCATAATTCAGTTTGCGCTGATATCTACAGCATCAAACACCAAAAATATTATCCACCCCTAAATGTCTATTCATTACAGACATTACTCATATCAAAAGGTCCATTATGGGCCCCACCACTCAAAACCTCCTCCAACCTTATAAACATCACCTACATGACCAAATCCCTAACCCTTACATACATCACTCCAGCAACTCAGGAATACTTCATATCAGTTTCCCTATTAAGTTTGCTGAAAGCCTCAGCAACCCACTACTACTATTAATGTCCATTTGTTATGGGCAATACCTCCTAAAACCTCCACTTGTCACTTCATGCCGTTATCAACAGCAATAAAAATACCGCCACTGAACGTATGTCTGTGACCTTCTAAGCTATCTACCCCATCTTATCTCTATCTATCTATTATAGACATTCCCATACTTTTACTTTATGGCTTTTAAGTCAGGTCCATATGCTGTAACCCAAAAATTAATATCACTGTTCACTTACTGTAACTTAACTTCTACTCTTTGTCATTCATCTCGTCCCATGCTGCAATCACAGCACGAACAATAACATTCGTAGTTCATATATTATTAATCCTGCCCCCATGGCTCTCAGTCCATGTTTATTCCAATCGTTGCTGATAACCACAGCCATTACCCTTCATAATTCACTATTCATCATCTAATCCCCCAACTATTGTACTGATATCCACAGTATATGATTACTCTTCGGACTAAAACATGGCATTCAATTCATGTTTTTCTCCTTACCATATTTTCTGAACGTAACTATGTATCCAGAACTCCCAAGGACCCATTAATAAGTCTCTCTCTTTAAAATGGACCTGTTTAATTTTCTAACTCCCCACAACTGAACGTCAAACGAAAACTAATTTAAACATAGTCAGGGCAACTCAAGAAGTAACATCATTATAACTTTTGCAAATGAAAATTAATAAACAAAGTAATATGCTAATATTTAACCAAAGCAAGCTAAATAAACCCACAATTCATGAATAACTGGAGTCAAGACAAATCAAAATAGAACAATATCACCCCTCCCTGGTTTTCAAACATATTTCGTTTATCCCCAACATTTTTCAAAATAAATATACCTAATGAAGTAGTAATCAAATTCAAATAAAATCAACTACTTATAGTAACCAAACAACATTGGTCTCTTATACGGACCAATGTAATACATATCTATTCACTACAAGGAACACAAGTCATGCCTATTCCGTTACTCTTACAACAGTAAAAAAAACAACTCAATGCTAGGCCAATTATTAACCAGCATTAACCCCAAAATATATATATATCTGTTACCTACAGACTATATTCTCATCATAACACAGAACAATATATGTTCCCTCAACAAAAGTCATTAATCAACAAATGACCATACTTTTTCTGGAAGTCAACCATTGATTATCTCCCTTCACAACATTCCATCTCTCACGAAACTAACCCACAGCGACACCACTTCACTTGAAATACTAAGCAAACAACTACTGTAAACTACAGCTTAAATTTCTCCGTTTAGTAACTATCTCAGCACACCTCATCTACTCACCAAGGGAAACTGCAAGTCAGCACACCTATTTTCTAATCTAGTTGTTTCCCCTGAATTTGATTTGTACCAACAACTAATACTACTTTTAAGTCACTCGTCCACCCGACGCAACCAACATATCATTCTCCTGCATCACTAATTTCCAACATCTCACCACAACAACTCTAAGCTATCCTCAACTCTCTCCTAGCTTCGTTCTCACACCGCGATGGCAGTCAAGCCACTCACATTTATTGGAACTCTCTCAGAAACAGCAACCGCACCGCATACGGCTAACAACCTAGATAATCTGGTTCCTTATTGTCTATCTTCTTTACAAACACCCGATTCTTCTCAACAATTCTCACTCTGACAAGACATACTAATCCCATCTCATTTCTCTGCATCATGCAACCTCATTCCAACATAATTCCGCAAACGACACCAGATCTGTTTCCTAAAACGACAAACGGAACTTTAATTCAATAATCTGCCACAGGACTTTCACCATCTAACTACTTCCTCATTTCAACATTCGGTCCCTTTTAATAAGTCAGGGCCTATTCCGCTCAAACAACACATTATCTCTAACAGCCAACATTTCTAACTAGCCTATATCTCTCTATGTCAGTTTTACGTTATGTCAACTGCTCTAGCACACCTCACTCAACATAAACATTCCTCGTTTCAAGCTCTAATTCATCTATTCTAATCATCCCAACCAACATATATATATATATATATATATATATATATATATATATATATATATATATATATATATCTGTGTGTGTGTGTGTGTGTGTGTGTGTGTGTGTGTGTGTGTGTGTGTGTGTGTGTGTGTGTGTGTGTGTGTACGTACACACACACACACGCATGGCATTCTCTGTCTTACCTAATTCTCTACTACAAACTACTTCGACATCCAACATCTCCCTCCCTCTAAAACATAATCAGACCCACTCAACGCACTACAACCTCTGTCTTCAACACGTGCATATCATGTGCATCCTCTGGGTGTTTCTTACACAATTTCTCACTTCACATATTTATGAAGTATATCTCGCTCTGTTATTACTAACAGCCTGACATCTTTCTATCCACGCATTCT
This sequence comes from Cepaea nemoralis, assembly GCA_014155875.1. Lineage (NCBI taxonomy): Eukaryota > Metazoa > Mollusca > Gastropoda > Stylommatophora > Helicidae > Cepaea > Cepaea nemoralis. The sequence goes on along the minus strand of JACEFZ010017162.1, from coordinate 73,438 downwards.
AATTAGACGGTGTTTCAAAACTTCACTCTTCACTCTCTAATCAGCACGACTAACACAGGTCTGCCTACACGTCTACGCACGCAAGGACCACGCATGACGAAACAATTCACTTCAACACTCAACGTCCTATCTCCTCGGAACTACGATCAACCACGCTCAACGCACCATAAAGCACCCCATCAACTTCTCTTTTTAATTCGCACATATCATGCTCGTCCAGACAACGCATAACAAATCATTCACTTCTCCTCAATCTCTTATAACAATGATTTACTTCTTCGCGCTATTCTCAGGCTACAACATCCACACTACCCAATCGGTGACTATTCTATGACTCCTTTATACCCCAAGACAACCTATGCAATACAAGACAATACTACATCAGTTCTCAACATCACACATCACTTGCAGTGATTCTCCACCGTTTTCCACTTTAATCCTCTCCACAGCAACACAACATTTGAGCCGGTATAACCCTCATCATACTTGAATTACCCCAAGCTCAGTTACAAAATTCTCAAATCTGCACATATCAGTTATTTAAATATAACCTTGGTCTTATCGCCTTCATGAGACTTCTAGTTTTGTCCAGCGCTGCTTCAGCCGTTTGCTGTTTTTGTGTTCTACTTTCTACTATACAAACATCTTTCTTTTTAAAAGTATCTTTTCTCCCATCTTTGGAATTCGTCTCCTGGCTTTTGCTACTTTTCTGCCATATATACTGTTATCTTGTTCCAAAGAGTCACTAACTAAAAATTTGCCTGCTTGTCTACTACCAACCATACCGTACGAGGAAACATCTCCCTTCGAGTCAGGATCTTCTCGTAGTACAATCCTCCCGTTCTTATTCATTCCTTTTAAATCCCTGTCGGGTGTACATTCTATACCAAAATCTGCGAGGTCTGAAAATTCTGATTCTAGAGACTCAGATTCTTCGGTTCCACACCATGATTATATATGAGCAAACATTTTCCATTTCTAGTCCTAACACTCTTTCTAATTTTCTTTCTGCCTTCCTTTGTCTTGGGTTGGGTAAACTCTGCACGATCTGCCTCCTTAAATGTAACGGTGTCTCTCTTTGTCACTTTCAACTCAGTTAGTTTTGATTGAGTTCTCCTTTCTACTTTATCAATCGGTTTCTGAGTACTCTTCTCCACACTACTGACTGTCTGCGTCTGTGCCTCTCTTTCTTGTCTGACACTAAAGACTGAAAACACCTTCTGACCACCCAAAGTCCTGTCTGTGTTTTCTTCTCTGTTTTGATTCAACCTTGCAAGCGAATATCGCAACTGTCTGATCTGTAACCAGTTTTCTCGCAAAGCTCTTGCGTTTTCAGTATTTGAAGGCCAAGACCACTGTTTCTTATACAAATTCCTTTTCTGGCCATTACCAATTCCTAAATTTTTGTTTTGATTCACTACATATCTCTGTGTCTCCCTCTTATCTGCTTTCATATTTATATAGCTAATAACTTTAGAATTGTAACCACACTGGTTATCGTTCCTATTGACCGGCTGCCATCTATTGGGCTTGTCTACACCATAATATCTCATACCTGTCTCGTGCTCCGTTCGTTCAAGCGTCTGTCTCTTTATCACTTTTATTATAGACGAAATTCTATCTACGTCCATTTTTAAGCTGTCCATCAACTCTGTTACACGTCCTAACTTCCTATAAAAGATTTCCATAGTAGCTCACCAAGCCTTTATGATATAAGCTTTGTTATTTTAAATACGTAGTAACTAGCCTGCATATGGCTCTTCCAACTCCACTTTGTTATACCTATAAGCTGAAATATTTTTGTTATATAACTTCACTCAATATAAACAATTTCACAATTACAATATAGTTATCTATAATTAATATACCTTTTTAGGCAAGGATACAACTCACAACGCAAGGCGTATTCAAACTGTACTTGACTGGTGTCCTGTCCTTGCAAAGTTCTCTCACACGAGGGGCGTAACAATTACTTCTGTTTTTCGTCCTGTAAAATCTTTGGATTCAGGATCTGGCTCCTCCCGCGTGATGGCTTCACCCCTGGTCGGGCACCTCTGGACTGTGGCTTCACCCCTGGTCGGGCACCTCTGATCTGGTCAATTAAACAATGCGATCAAGTAGGCTATCCTCTTCAGCAGGGTCGGCAACCATTATGCCCACCCGCGTCCGAGGGGCCCAATGTGGTTGGATCGCATATCATGCAACAGTTTTTCATCATCAAAGCGTTATTAGCTGCAAAAATTGACTGAGTTTGAAGGTGAACTTAAGCTGATTTTCTATGCCATCTCCTCAGTTTGAGCGTGTATTTGACAGTGATTTTGATGGCGTCTGTTCCGTAGTATTTCTCAAACGTGCATCAATGAAAACCCGCAGTTTGGAGTTCGCTTCTGTTGGCGGCCCTGGACAGCCTCTTGAGAATTTGCGATAACGATCAGTGGCTCTGGATAGCCTCTTGAGAATTAACGATAACGATCGGCCAGCGGCCCTGGACAGTCTCTTGAAAACAGTCTATAGCGTGGCTTTCGTAAAAGTTGCAGAACACGCCATGTTTTTAAACGCGTTCAGTAAGAGCCTTTGAGTGTAGTCGCAGTTGTTTGCAATACATTCTCCGGAAAGTTCCCACTGAACTTGATACTTCGTGTAGGCCGCTACAACCTAAGAATTTGAGATCCTGGTCACGGCACCAATTTGAGTCCTCTAACAGTGCGGGAGGACTCAAAGCAACTGCATACCGCAACACAAGCCGATGGTGACCATAAAACCATACAATCCATCTGAGTTTATTCGTATCAAAACTGTAGAATATTACATAGATGAAATCGCATACGACTTGTCAACTTGAGCGGCAGATGGTAACTATCTCTCCAGCCTACGTCAACGCGTGAGCAGCCCTAGATACATAACTACTGGTGCTCACGCGTGCACAAACCTATTTCCCCTTGTTTTTGCACACCATCCATTAACTCATTAACTCCCTAACAGAGATGGTGCTCTGTTACACTAGCATCACTGCTTCCCAAATTGAAGTTTACATGGAAGGGGCTGAGTATCAGACTCTTAAACATGCAATACAGACCTACATCTGATCAATTACTACTGTCCAAGTGACCGACCACGGACACTAGACACACTATAATTAAAAGGGAAAAAAAATGATTGTATGTGGCGATTTCAACAGCTACTCGCAGAGCTGGGCCTATGATCACATGGACCAGAGAGGAGAGAGACTGGAAGACTGGCAGGATGAGTATAGATTCATCTTGATTAACAAGCCGTCCAACCCACACACTTTCTACTCGAGATCATGCCACACTACAACTACACCTTGGTATATAACAATTATGAGTGAGTTGAATGGGGTGCATACAATTATGTGGAATGTTAACTGGAGTAATTAACGTTATGAACGACTGAGTTTTAGTTACGAAGACATGGTGACTGCTCAACTGTGTCACAAAACACAAAACATGCGCTTAATTTTGTCACACAAAATACGTTCAATTTTGTCACACAATACAAAACATACGTTCAATTTTGTCACAAAGAAATAAACTAAATGCAGTGCAAACCGCTTAAGGTGATCTCGGATGTGGCGAATTTCTGTTGTGAGGAACAATGTTGTATTGTGCGTTATAAATGTATTACTATACGCTTGACCTTTTATAAGAAAAGTTTCTAATAATAAATACTTTCCCGGGTCCCAGGTGAGTTCGCCTTAACAGGTCTGCAATGTATTACTATTAGTATTAGATACGTTTTGATGACATTCTGATCCTCTTCTTCGGGAACATGAGTTTAACAGTCAGTGCCAAACAAAAAGTGGGTTTGGACCAAACAAAAATGGATGACGGAAAATGGGAAGTAGGGGTGTGTCACAGTTATGACTTAAAAGTTGTTAATATGGTAGCAGACATGTTGTATTGCATATCAAATTAAAGGGAGTTGCATAGGGAAAAGTTCTGTATTGATATTGTAACTATAGTTTGATTTATAAGCCCATGGAAGTTACTGGAAGTTTGCATACGACTATTTATCATCCCTGGCATTTAATCAGCTAAAAGGCGAGGTCCTGAGTGCATACTGCGCACGCTAAAAATATTCCTCAGCATTTGAAACCAAAGCCACAAAGAGTAGCTTGACTAAAACCATTCAACATCATCATCAGTGCGGCTTGCAGATACGCGTGGGTGGTCTCGGTTCACCGTCCACGGAATCGAACCCAGAAGTGGAAGCCATATCTCGACACAACATTCGATTCCAGCCACTTGTATAGCATCATGGGTCTCAGATAGGATCAGCAGGGGTTAGGGTACTTTCCTGTCGACCTAGTGGTCCAGAGTTAAATCCACCTGGACGCGAGGGGTTTGTTTAGGTGACCACATGACCGTGGCCATGAGAGGAACCTTTTATGCACCTTCGACGCATTAGGATCATAATGTTGGATCTATATTTTAAATATTGAGCACAACCCACTACTGGCAACGCTGATCGTATTCCCGTACGAACCTAAGGCCTTGTCCACGTCAGATTGAAAGCACTAGACTGGAGTTTCGCTCGCATTTGAGCTCGTCAGTAGTGCATATATTATCCCTGACTGGACCCGGGACGAACTCCGGATCACTGACTTGTGAGGCGGGTGTGTAACCACGCGGCTCACGCTAGACGCGATCAAATTATCACACTAGAATATCTCAACGTCACACATCGCTGGCTATAGCTCAAAATGTGTCCGATCGCCGCGACTGACATCCGTCAATCGATGTGTCCCCGAATGATCAGGTCTTCACGATCTGGCAAGTGCCGTAGTGGGTTGTGCTCGATCTTTAAACCTCAAATCCCGAAACAACTAAATAAATCAATATCCATATTTGTATGTATATTTGTAACTGCCACTGGGTGGCTGAATTGGACAGTATTACACCGGCCGTCTTTATTTCCCAAGACATTTCATGGTACTGTCCAAGTGACCGACCACAGACACTAGACACACTACAATTAAAAGAAAAAAATATGATTGTATGTGGCCATTTCACCAGTTACTCGCAGAGCTGGGCCTATGATCACATGGACCAGAGAGGAGAGAGACTGGCAGGATGAGAATAGATTCATCTAGATTAACAAGCCGTCCAACCCACATACTTTATACTCTAAATCATGCCACACTAGCCAATTTAAACTGGGTCAACCTGGGAGCCTTGTTCATTGAACAAGTGCCTGGAGGTTCATAGCAAAGGCTAATGGCCGACGTTTGGTGCAGGAGAGCCTGGCATATGATACCACAACATCTAGCTTAAGAATGGAGGTGGAGGCGGTCACTGCAGCTTTCCGCTGGATTGAGAATACGACACACAAACATATCGTGATTGTAACTGACCCAGATAGCATGCCGAGGAAGGTGAGGACAGGCTTGCTTCGTGCAGAGTGAATTGCGTCGCTTCGGAGGTCACGGGTGACAAGCATCGTCTGGATCTTTTCTCCGGGGCATGCCAGTGTGCTGGAGAATGAACAGGCGGACAGATTGGCTGGCTTTGCAAAACTTGGTGGAGTATTGATGCATGACAAGGCAGACGTGGTTGCGGCCTTGTGGGGGCACGTGTACACCTCGGAGGAGCAAATGGATCACCATGGTCTGGCAAGCAGCGAGGGGTGACGAGGGGATCTGGCCGGTGCTCGACGCTTAGAGGAAAGGCGAGACGGACATATCATCAGATTGCTACTGGTACTATAGGTGTTGGAACTCTTCGCTGGCTGCTGAGGATGGGGACGGAGCGCCTATGGGAATACCCCGAATGCTGTGATGTCGGTTCCTAGATCAATCAATCAAATCAATCACCTGGGAGCCCAGGTCAATGAATAAAATCCACACCGTGGGAATTTGAATATAACTGTGCTGGACCCAATCTCATAACGTAGGTACCAGAAAATGTTCTGGGGTTTTATCTGCGGCCGAGATGATATTGAGAACACCACTGATCAAGTGCTGATTGGTACACACAATATGAGTCTAGCAACATAGCCCCGCCCATCGAGTTCTAATTTCATCCATCCATCATGTGCCATGCCGGTAAGCGTGGACGGTCATGTTCTGCCATCTCACTAGATCACCAGAGTCGTGGATCAGCTCTGTATTCCTGTCTCGACCACGGCCACGTGGCCAAGCCCTCCAGGTATTTGCTTCTAGGTCTTCCCCTTGGTCTCTTCCCTTCGATCTTGCCAGTTGTCACCAGGTTCTCCAATTCATTTCTTCTCATAACATGCCCAAATATTTTTGACTGTCTACGTCTAATGACTCTAATCACTTTACGATCTTCATTTGCTTCTTGAAGGACTTGTTCGTTGGTTTTTCTATCTGCCCATGGTATTCTTTGCATTTTCCTCAGAAACCACATTTCCACAGCCATTAGCTGTTTTTCAGCTTGACTGCTTATTGTCCACGCTTCACATATGTATAGGTTCTATGTAGCATCTCAACACTCTTTTTCTCGTTTCAATTGATATCTTTGTGTTGGTCAGTATGTTTTTCATCTTGCAAAAGGCTACCTTCGCAATGGCAATTCTTGTTCTAATCTCTTCAAGGCATCTCCCATCAGATGTTATGACTGTGCCGAGATAACAGTATCAATTAATTTCTTTAAGAATATGTCCATTTGCTCGTATATCACATTGTGGTATTTCCTTCTTCCCAGTGACGACCATAATCTGTGTCTTCTTAATATTCAGTTCTAACCCTAGTTGTTCATTGTGTGCAACAACCGCATCTACTAAATTTTGCAGGTCCTGTTCATTGTCTGCAATCAAGACTGTATCATCTGCATATCTAATGTTATTGATGTATCGTCCCCCTATGTTGATTCATTCCATATCTTCTACATTTCTAAATATATTTTCACTGTACAGGGAAAAAAGATCTGGAGACATTACACATCCCTGTCTCACACCTCTTTTAATTGGCCGATATTGACCTACATCGTTATCAATTCTGATGGCAGATTGTTGTTTCCAATATATGTTTTTTACAAGTCTAAGGTCTTTTCCATCAATTTGTAGATCTTCAAGCATCCTTATCATGTCGACATGTCTCACTTTATCGAAAGCCTTTGTGTAGTCAATAAAGCAAAGATATAGATCTTTGTTTACTTCTATAAAACGCTCAATTACTGTTCTCAGTATATACACAGCATTTACTGTGCCCTTGCCTTCTACAAACCCACATTGTTCTTCTCCTATTTCGGGTTGTATTTTCTTCCTAACTCTTTGCATGATAATTCTGAGCAAAATCTGTGTGATGTGGCTCATTATACTAAATGTTCTATGTTGATCACATTCCATGGCTCCTGATTTCTTCAGGATTGCAATAAATATAGAATTACATAATTCAGGAGGTATATCCCCAATATCGTATATTGCATTCAGCAGCTTGGTGGATAAAGAAAGAACAATAAGAAAAGTGCACGCCTCTAATACTGTTACTTACATACGTGAAATTCATTCATCTATCACCTCTCTCATGTCTCTATGTTTGAAACCACCAGCTGACATCCTCTGGTTCATGGGTGTATGTTTTATATTAAACAAACCATGTACTTTCTGCAGGCAGCCTTTCGCAAGATGAAAATCATACTGACCAATAAAAAGATATCAATTGAAACGAGAAAAAGAGTGTTGAAGTGCTACATAGAACCTGTACTTTTGTATGGATGTGAAGCGTGGACAATGAGTAGTCAAGCTGGAAAACATCTGATGGCTGTGGAAATGTGGTTTCTGAGGAAAATGCAAAGAAAACCATGCACAGACAGAAAAACCAATGAACAAGTCCTTCAAGAAACAAATGAAGATCGTAAACTGATTAGAGACATTAGATGTAGACTGTCAAATTTTTTTTGGCATGTTATGAGAAGAAATGAATTGGAGAACTTGGTGACGACTGGCATGATCAAAGGGAAGAGACCAATGGGAAGACCGAGAAGTAAATACCTGGATGGTTTGGCCACATGGCATGATCGAGACAGGAACACAGAGCTGATCCACGACTCTGGTGATCGAGTGAGATGGCAGAACATGACCGCCCACGCTTATCGGCATGGCACATGATGGATGGATGTACTTTCTGATGAAATACTTGGTCCATGCCTGGTTAATCATTCACAGTGGTCTTTCATCAACATGTTCCATGCCAGGAAGCATGGGTGGTCATGGTTTGCCATGTCATGATCTCCAGTCTTTAATCTGGTCTGTGCTCTTGTCCCGCTATTGCCATTGGCCAAGCCATGTGGGTATATACCTCTTTGGTTTCCCCTTGCTCTTTTTCTGTCAAGATTGCCAGTTGTCTCAATACTATGGTCTACAACATGGGCATATTTGTTTTTTGTTATTGCGCCCACTCGCTTTGAACTCAATTGTCCATACACACTACAGTAAGTAGTGCTGGACTGAATTTTGTGTATGGATTAGCTTTCCCTATTAACAGTGTCCCTCTCCATCAGGCGAACCTACTCCGACTTATGAGGTACTTGTAATTTATGTCCCCAAGTCAAGAATGATAGGTCAACATTTTAGTCCTGCTGTCCGGTGTAGGAGTTGAACCGCTTACCTCGGCATCAGCACACCGGATGTTTAAGAACATGCGTTCTTATCCATTCGGCCATGCTGACCTACACATGGGCATATTATACTGCTGTCTTGCTATAAGATAAAACAATGTGGGATTTACAAGAAATCCCTTTATCTAATGGCCATTATATGTTTTTTAATGGTCAGAGATTACTGATTTAAATGTTGCCATACCTGGCAATGTTATATGAAAGAACAGCATGCTATTTGCAACTGTACATCACCATATGTGGTTTATTTACTATGTGGTACAAGTATTTATTTAATGTAAAACCAATGTATACTGAATGTATAAACCTTTATGATGTAAATAAAAACAATACAATTCAATAAACACACTGGAACCAATCAATAAAAGTGAAATATTACTTAACAGAACAACTTCATCACCACAGCACAAGGTGCTCAGAAAACCCAAATGTGTCATAAAATGCAACAAACAAAGTAGAATGCACTCAAACTGAAATGATGCCAAATATTCTTGACTGAATACTGCTAAACTGTATTATACACTACTAAATTTCTTGATTAATACTGCTAAACTGTATCTACCACATGTTCTTTGAGATGTAATGAAAAGGGGCTGGCAGGCGTATGTAGTTAGAACAGGAATGTTAGAGGGAAGGAGAAGTAGAGGAGTCCAAGAGGGAAGATGCTGAACAGATTTACATCATGGCATGGAGGGACATCAGTATCAGAAATGATTGGCAGCACAAGAGACAGAAGGTTGTAAGTAGAGATGATCACAATGTCAAATGGCATGGACTATAAGAACATGTTCATGACTGAATACTGTTAATCTGCATCACACACCCTGTTGCATGATGGCATTTCTTGCTGCACACTATTCTCATGGGTTTTCTTTAGAGCAAAGCAAACAGGCAGATAAAAGAAATCCTAGACTGATACTATGAAAGAATAGCAGAATGTTGCCACACTCATGCTTACTGCCAAATATAGAAATCAGTGAAAGACCTTGCTACAAACATATCCTAAGTGGAAGCCCAACGATCTACAAATGGTAGTGTAGGTCACAAAAAGTAAAGAAATTTTGGCAGTAAATATGTGCCTTTCGCTTGCAAACATCCGATTTTCAAGTAATAAATTGTTACTTCTCAAAATCACACATTGACTTCCAAGTGTTAAATTGTAGCTTATGAGGATCATACTTTGACTTCCAAGTCTTACATTGTGGCTTATCAAGATCACACATTGACTTCAAAATCATAAATTGTGACATCAAAATAACACAGTGACTTCAAAGTCACAATAAATTGTGACATCAAAATCACACAAGAACAAAACTTGAAGAATGATATTTAAACAAAATGGTCACATAATCTTCTGTCCACTTTCCTTTAGATGTCTGCTCGGGATCAGGGTAGGAAGAGCTCCCTGGACGAAGCCTTTGATTGAGCTGAATACAAGGTGAGTCTCGTGTGTTCAGCTATTCTGCTAATTGATCACTTGCAGAGTCTGCCTCTTGCTCTATTTTCATTGTATCTAACTGCCATTGTTGTTTTTGGATAGGTTGTGTATTGGTAGTCTTGTGTCATGACCAAACCATCTGATTCATTTTGGCTTCACAACATCCATTGCTGACATTTTGCCCACTTGCTTCCTGATGTCATTATTTCTGATTTGAAACTTCTTGTTTAGATTCAAGTACCTTGTTGACTGGCATGGACAATCATGCTACTCCACATCTTGCCTTATTTTTGTGCACTTTCACCTGTTCTTGCTCTAACACAAGGCTGTCAAGAATATTCTCTCACTGTCTTCCTCTATCACTCTTTCTACAAATCATTCCAGTTGCCACAACATTCCAGTTTTTTTCTTCCCATAATGTGGTAAAATAAATGACAAAAGCCTCTTTCTGATGTTTGTGTAAAAAATTGTCTTTAGGTATTAGCCTCAATAAAACCATTTATATTGCTAATTTTTGCTGTCCACAGAATTTTCAGCCCAAAAAAATGCATCTCTTCTTGTTACATTAACGTAACATATCCATTACACAGAACAAAAACCCATCTTACGTGGTATTTTATTGCTGAGTTGTCTGGATTTCCTCCCCTACCTATGGATTGGTTAGTTAGTTGCATATCATTAACAGGATGCTGCAGTCAACCTTAGCATTTTTTGGCTGTTTGTGACTTCTTGGCAAGTTTTACATTCAGTAGTTTGCCATTTCTTTCTGAATGACCAGCATTCATACCATTGTATGGAAAACAATGCAAGGTAGTCTGCTTCCAAATCGCCCACAGCTGTGTTTCGAGTGCAGTATGCAGGATTACAAATTGCATTTGTAACCCCTTCACCACAGAGCCGGCTTTACCTATGGGTAGATATAACCAAATACCTTGGATGGAATCTGTCTAAAGAAAGCAAACCTTACATAAATGCAATGCCAAAATTGGACACACTGGCCTTTGAGGTGATTAACTAGATTTTATCCCTCCCCTCGGCAGAGGCATGAAGAAGAAGTAAATACACTGGATCATACATGAGGTGTGCTATAAAATTATGTCAGTAATAAAATTGCAATTATTATGGCACCGTCTTCCACATAAATATTTGAGTTACATATTTTCAGTTCATAAAATGCTGTGCTCAAAGTTGTTTGTAACATTAATATTAGTTATTAAAAAAAATGTTAAAATCTAGATAAGAAACTTTAACACAAAGCTATGTTGAAAACCTGGCAGTACCATCATTCAGAGTTGTACACATTTGTTATCCAAAAGTATGCATAAAACATGTAGTCCCATTGTTGAAAAATGAATACTTCATATCTAAAAGCATCCAACTGAAATAGTCTGGATGAAAACCATACCTTTAGATATATCGTCACATTGTTTGGTCAGAAGGAAAGACAATGGCACAGATGCAAAGCTAAAAATAATCTCAATTTAACAATTACAAACATTCATCCAATCCATGGCTCTTTCTTTATGTCCAGGTTAATTTCAGCTCTGTCATGCAATATTCAGAATCTAGTCAAATCCCTGTGTGATTACTAGCTTTCTCTCAATGGCATATGTTTAACGAACACATGTTCTTGCACCATTTGGCATCTGTTTAACCAAACACACATTCCTGCAACATCTGGCATCTTAAGGGGAAACAACTCACACTGCAAATGGAATAATTACATATATATTACAAAGGTTACAAGTAAAGTAAAAGTAAAGTAAAAGAACCAACCTCTTCCACACCTTGAGCTGTACTGGCTACATGGTGCTAGCCTCATATTTGTAAAGGCCCACCTGGCACTCAATGGGTGATGAGGTCAGTGTCACACTGGCCACCATTATTTCCCAGAACACTTCCTGATGCCCATTTTAGGCCGAGTTGACCTGAGGGGACAAGCCAATAAAATCAAATCCCTGCATTGAGAGGGATGCGAACACATGACCATTGGACTGCAGACAAAATGTGCTAGAAGGTATTATGTGGGCCTATTAATTAAAACTGATATATGAACCAAGTTTAGCTTCATTTAGAACATACTAATATTCTGTTGGATCCTTCTAATCCACATAATTGTCTTTTGTTTTTGTTTTGAGGCCTAATAAAATGCAGTCCAGAAACCTAATGACATCTAATTGACTAAACAACATTTCTGCAAATATTTAGCATTTCAGGAGAGAAAAACATAAATCTCAACACAGCAAACGTGGAAGGTAGGATGTGCAATTACTGACACTTCAAACAAAATAGTATTGTGCATAAAATTATGTAGATTTACAAACTGGATCTATATACATTTAGGTTCTTCAATTTCTGCTCTTTATTCACCATATAAGCCAAGACCCTTAACCAACGCATGGCAAGCTGCCAATTTAGATTTGGTCTTGGTTGGTTGGATTTTGCAACTAAAGTTTTCTATGGGATGGGGCAGGCATTCCCACACCAACCCTCCTTATAGTCTCTTTTGACATGCTTGATACATTTACACTTACTATTCATTGCTTCCCATAAGGGCCAGGCAACACACAGGCAACTTTTAGTTTGGTTACAACATATATTAGGTCTGTCTCAATTCTTTAGTCAGTATGTCTATCTGTGAATGAAGGACAGTAATAAAGAAAAGACTGGCAATGGAAAAGAAATGCATTATGTAAACCAGCAAAAAGCATAACTAGATGGTCCTTCTTTTGAAATCCACAAGACAAAAGGCATATGGGAAGACCAAACAAGGCATGTTGAAGAACATTAAAGATAAGAGATAAATAATAGTTATGACACGGAAGGACTTACAAAACATGGCAAAGGGTACAACATGCATGACGGCCTAAACTTGATGGAGGCATAAACTGGCAGGTGATAAATAGACATCAATGGGCTACCAATCGTGTAACAGATTCTGTGCAGAACTTTGCTCTTATCACGGCCTAACAAAATGTGTGCATACCAAAAGTACACACTCAATTTGATATGTAACCTGGGCAGCGACCTATTCAGCCTGCTCTTTTTGGTCTCCAGCTGCAGAGGGATTTTTAACATGTTTACCATCACAAAGGAGGAGTGGCTGAGTGTCTAGAATGCTAGCCTCCCATTCAGGAGACCCAGGTTCAAATCCATAGTAAGATGAATGTATTTTCTATTCTGTCGGGGGGGGGGGGGGGGGGGGGGGGGGGGGGGGGGGGGGGGGGGGGTGTTGTCGTCTTACTATCTAGGTGACTGGTTGGGTTCACACAGGTATTAATAACACAAGCAATCAAACTACTTTGCTGTAATATAGCCTATTTATTGTGGCTATACAGTTAACATCATATCACATTGTTCATTGACATTAAACCATTATACATTTATAATCATGTCACATCCTAGACACTATCTAGTCTATAATATGAAGATCTACAGAGTCCCTCTCAGGCAGACCCTGTTGCCTGTCGCGAGTCCAATCGCCCTCTGTTCGTCTACCGAGTGTCGCTATTCGACGGGCGGTAAACTCTGCCCGAGTTCCTCGTGGACCCCGCTTGAGGCGGGTCATCTCAATGTCCACGAACCCTGGACTCGGTGACTCTTGTTCTAGAAAGCTCTGGACGTTTCTTGTCCAGAGCGACTCGGTTATCTTTCTTGGGCTGGAGTTGCAGCCCTCTAATTCTTTCTGGTGATAAGCTTTAGGTGAGAAGTTGACAGGATTCCCTCCCCCCCTTCCTGAAATGGTTTGTTATAGGGTAATTAGATTTGTTCTAATTCCTGTCATCGACTCACCTAAAGTTGGGGTTTTATAGTTTGGTGGAAGTAACCTGGTAACTCACATAATGGCATTAGCAACTCATGTATTCTTTCATACACCACTTCTCTGATTTGCTAAGAGAGACCATCCTGTCTCTCGTGTATCTAACAATGCTTATCAGACCGAAGTTACGTGGCGTTTTAATAGTTGCATTAGCAACTCGCCCTTCTCACGCACCTACTGGTGCCCAGACAATTAATCTCTGGTTACAGAGAGTTAACAGGACCGAAGTCCTGGCTAGTTAAGTACACCTTCAAATCTTGATTCGTGTGTGTATTTCAATATACTTTTACTCTCGTATGTTATCTAATGTTACATGTGTGGTTACGATGTTCTTTTCTCTCCCTGAAACTACATGTGTCCCTGTTGGCTTGTTAGTGTGTCTGAATAATCAGTTGATACTCCTAATAAAGTGATTGTATTTTAAATTGAACGTGTTGAGTTATGAGGTGTGTGTGTGTGTTAAATGGGTGGTGTGTTTCCAAGCGTCACGAGTTGGGATAACCTCAATCATGAGTTATGCACTACATGATCGGCCATTCCAAGTAGTGGTGCTTAGACTATTTCCTAATGCTAACCTAAGTAAATTCACTAAGTATATTAACTAGTTACTAAGCTAAGCTGATTCCTAAACTAAGTTCTATATATGTACTCCCAAATTAGACAAGTCACATAGTTTTACATCAAAGACGCAGACAAATTAAAATAATACGAGTTGGCGTACAATTTGTCCGCCAAGTGTATCGTTCTCTTATTTAATACTTCCATACACTGATTCATTCGTCTTTCATACACAATAGTATTTTGTAAAAATATATATTTTAAGTTAAGGTAGTTATTATTGCCCTTGGAAAACGTGGGCTAGGCGATATTTGCCCTTTAAGAAAATACGTACTTTTTGTGCGATGAACGAAAATTAGGTTACAATTTAACTAGAGACAATTGTATAGGACGGGTTTTCTTGGCCTATGAATGGCACCGCCTGTATTATTAAAGTAGACTATGTACAAGTTACAGGTAAACATTATATATATACATAAGAAATGAAATATAATACATATTAAACTAATTAACTAATTAAATTAACTCCAACGATGATGTTTGCGTTGCCGTCCCGTTGTTCCTGTGTTTTGCCATAAATGTTAAAGTTCGTATGGCTGTCTCTTACGTGTTGTCGTTCTATAGTGATGTTGTCGTATTTCGGATGTTTGGAATGTTTTGCAGTAACAGCAAGTATGAGTTCATTTCCGTGTCTTGTATGAAATCTTACAGTGTTTATCGTTCGTTCACTGGTTGATCTTATTGGTTGAAATCAACAATTACTGTTTCTAGCTGGTATAGTACTAGAGCTTAGGCACTTGGTGGTGTAGTGATTAAAGTACCGTGTTAAATAGGTGTAGTAATTAACTAAGCACAAAGTACTTTAGCAGGTGTAGAGGTACACATATGAAACGGTGTAAAACTTGTCACAGGCTTATCACAGTATATAACATGGCTACTGGTCGAATGATAAGAGTCATTCTGCTGGCGCATGTGCCTGCCGTGATAAAATGTCAGCCATCGTATTGTCGGTGCCTTTGATGTGGCGTATTTCGAAATCGAAGTCCTGCAGAAGGAGCCGCCATCTTTGCAACCGGTGGTTCTTGGGCGATCCTTGGTTTAGGACTAACAATGGTGAACTATCGCTCAGGACCACAAAGTGCCTGCCCAAGAGGTACTTGGACAGTTTCAAAATGCAGAATAACAGACTCAAACACTCCCGTTCCACTGTGGCATAGCGTATCTCAGCTTTCTTCAGTTTCCTACTCACGTAGAGAATAGGGTGTCTGACCCCATCGAATTCCTGCATCAAGCCCCCTCCTATAGCGACGCCGCTAGCATCTGTGGTTAAAATAAATGGAAATTTTTATGTTGGGTAATCGTAAGACTGGAGGATTTGCAAAAATATGTTTCAATTTACACATTGCATCATCTAAGCTGTTACTTTTACAAATTTTCGATGGATGATCTTTTGTTAACATGTCTGAAAAAACTGTGGTGAGTTCTGCCCAATGTGGGATAAATTTGGCATAATAATTAATAAGGCCTAATAAACTCCTAATCTGCTTCTTTGTGGTAGGTACTTCTAGATTAAGAATTTTGGAGACTATTTTCTCATCAGTGAGTAATTTACCGTGAGAAATTTTATGACCAAGAAAGTCTATTTCTGTATAACCTATTTCAACCTTGGAAGGTTTGATAGTAAGTCCAAAAGAGAAATTTTTGGTTGAAGACTTGTTTTAGGGTAAGTAGATGAGAAGTGAAGTTAGATATCATACAATGCAATAAGTGGTTTAATACCAGGATAATACAAGGTTTGTTAGAAAGGATGGTTTGTAGTTATCCAGGATAGGCAAATTGTATTGCCGTTGTCGCTGTGTTAATGTGTCACTGATATGAATGTCGTCAATGCTCCCGTCGTTAGTCATGATTGGTATAGGGACTTCAGTATCGTCTATGTCCGTCTGATTTATCACAGGTGCTACTGTTTGTAAATTGTCTTCAATGTCATTGTCGTCGTCGTCAAGGTCAACAGTCAATATGTCTTAGTTTTGTCGTCGTTGTAGCTAACACAGAACGTCGGTAATGTCCATATGTCTTCGTTGTTTATGTCGTCAAATTTGTTGTCGTTGTCGATATCACAGAATGTCGGTATGTCCATATCTCTTCGTCGTTTTTGTTGTCGTGAGAGTGCGTCGTTAACGATGCTTCGTTTGTCAAAGTGTCATTCTGTCGGGACATTGTCGTTTTGTCTTTGTCAACAGTTTGTTGCGTCTGTTCATTTGTCTCATTGTCATGTCTGGCATAGGACGGACTGTCATTCAGTTGGGTGATTGTTTTTTTTTTTTGTCATCAGTTCGTTTCATTTGTCTACTCGTTTCCGTCTCTTGTTTAGCATAGTCAAATTTCAACCCATTTAAATTGAATATGTCCACTTTTCCATGTACTGAAATTTTGTACTCAAGTCCAGAAATTGTCCTGATACTTTCAAGAGATCCGTGCCAAGAGGTTTCAATACAATTGTTACATAAAATATACAATAATAATACAAGCACTTTCAATCTGTGACATAGTTTTGATACAAATGTTTTTGAACATTTCTGTTCTTTTCCAACATTGATGTTAGTTGAGTTGGGTGCGAATGTTTCTAATGGTTGTTGTAGTTGGTCCGTTTTGGGTTTTTGGGGGGTTGTCTGTCGTGTAATGGCGATTGTGTCGTGTGTGTTTTGTAACACTTTTACAGGTTTGGTACTTTGTAGCATGGGAGTGACCTCAATTCGAGGTTTTAATTCGGTCGTCTCGTTAAAAGATTCGACCGCCCCTGCGTTGTACACCTCGGTGCATTCTTTTTGAATAACCTCAGTGTTTGTCTCCTTGGTATTTTGGCAGTTTGAGACAAATTAACATGGTGTTTCTCTCTAGCATCGGTATTTGTGTGGTGGATACCGTGTTTTTCTTCCCAGTCTTTTAAATTTTCCCTTTTTAGAACATGGGTGGATGTTGGGTAAATTCCCAAGTATGATATCTGCGATTGGGTCTTCAAGGACAGCGCACAAACGTTGTCCTGATATATATGGTGTTTGAATTTCGACCATCGCAAGGGGATATCTTTCTATTGTACCTGAAAATGTGCGACAGTTAACGTGTTTGTCTGTGTAGTCTGTGGTGTTGACTAATGTTTTCTTTACCCCCACAGAGTTGCTCCGGAGTCGCGAATTAACGAGCACTTTTTCTTGTTTATGAAACCCGTCAAAAATGTTAACTTCCCTGTGGCTGACAACGCAGCGTTGGCTGTCTCATTTGCAATTGGTACACTGTGGCCGCATGGTAATGATGGATCTAATTGAAACTTTGTACAA
Organism: Cepaea nemoralis; assembly: GCA_014155875.1. NCBI lineage: Eukaryota > Metazoa > Mollusca > Gastropoda > Stylommatophora > Helicidae > Cepaea > Cepaea nemoralis. The sequence continues at coordinate 55,684 of JACEFZ010017162.1, read as the reverse complement.
GCATTGCATGTATCATCTTAAGGTGTTAATTATATTCACCGCATTTCCAAGCTCACTTTCACTGTCCCTGATTATTATATTCAATCAGTGATTCAGTCTCATCATCAGAAGACGTTGCTACTAATGCCGCATTAGCTTGCTTCAGTAACTTACGACCTTCACAGTAGCGTGAATAATGTCCCCAGCTTCTGCAAAAGTAACATTTTACAGCTTTTTGGTAAGCGTTACGTTTTGCTTTCTGTTTATCCACCATCATTTTTAGGTGGTGGGGATAGTTCGGAGACTTGTCGCACATCTCGTAAATGTCGTGCGTCAGACTGCAATACTGGCATTTTGCTACTTTCCCACTGTTGGAGCGCGGTTTAAATTTGCCTTGTGTTTGTTTGGAGTACTTAGTATTTATTACTGCAGCTGCTGTGTCATTGTGGGTAATGTTGAGTTGAAATATATCCCTGTTTGCTGTGTAGAATGCATTGCCTTTGGATTCAATTTCTTGGATGGTTTTGCAATCCATCTGTTTTAAAAATTTTGCGAAAGGTGTGGGGATGGTGCTCACTATTTTATCTATGATGATTAGTTCTTTAAATTTATCGTGGCTATTGTTGGTTTTCGCTGAATTTATCCACTTAGTGCATATATCTTGTACTGAACTAACGTAGTCTATGAATGTTTGGTTAGGTTTGGGTGCTAATTTTGCAAACTGTTGTTGGTACCCTGCTGTGTCTAAAGAGAAATGTTGGAGTATGCGTTGTTTAAGATAATCGTAGTCCTTGCGCATCTCCTGTGGTACTGTTTCTATTACTTTCAGTGGCTCTAGAGCCAGATTTCTCATGAGAATATATGCCCAGTCTGTCTTACTAATTTTGTGGTAGGCCATGAGACATTCGAAATTTTCTAAATAGGCGGAGATGGAGTCACCTGAACAGAAAGCTTTTATGAGGCCTTTATATTTACTATATTTCTGTTCCTCTTCTTTATTTCTTAATTTGTTTTTTGATATCTCTGTGTTGGACTCTATTTCCATCTGTTTCAATTTTAATGTGTATCAGCGTTTAACTGGGCTAGCTTGGGTGCTGCGTGTCCACTTTTTGGATTTTTTTTCGGGTTGCTTGGCTGCTGCGTCGAGCTCCATTTGCAATTTTTTCTCCGCTGCTTCTCTTTTTTCTCGTATTTTTTTTCCTTTTCCCTTTCTTTCGTACTTTTCTTCCTCTTTTTTTCGTACTTTTCTTTCCCCATTCTCTTTCTTCTCGTATTTTTTTTCCTCTTTTTTCTCGTACTTTTCTTTTCCCCATCTTGTTGCAATTTTCTTTTTCTCTTTCTCTTGCTTTTCTTCTCTTTCTAGCTCTTTCTTCACGGGCAATATTTCTGCGTGGTTTTCTTTCCCCTTCTGTAGTTTTTTCTTTATAGCCTAATTTTATTCCCTGCTCAATGCATTGATCTAAGGTTGACATTTTTGGGTTTTATTTATTTATGATGTTTGTAAAGTTAAATCCCTTAGATAAATTTGGTATGGGCTCAAAAAAAAAAAGGTTAATTCCCTTGAATATTAATGTGTTACGCACAATGTAGGTTTATATTGGTGGCACAATTATGAATATACACATCAATCAATATTCAACAAAATGATACATGATGGAAGATGGTAAGTAATAGCTTAGAATCTGCAATGAGTATGAAACGAAACTTAGCTCTGATCCTTCGGACTGATGTTGCTCTGCACTTTCGTTACTGCTGGAACCGTTGCAATGCGTAGTACGCGGTCTTCTCTATCATACACCTTTGGCTGGAACACTCACACGGGTTTCTGCACTCACACGGTACGCTCTGCGGCACAATCTGCTCGTAGAGTACGAAACATTAGTCACGGTCAAAAAAAACAAAACAAAAATGTCATAGTTATATCAAACAGTAACTATTGGATACCAAAAAGCGGTATACTGTGGTCTGGACTCTGCTTTTGGCTGCTGAGGGACTCTGCCTATTTTGATAATATTACTTTAATTACTAGATAGCTACTAAATATGTTGAACTTTTTAAGGTTAACAAATTTACCTGACATTTTGAAGAAAAAATCAATATGATATGACTAAATGATTTTACATGGCATTTTCCCGTTGTTTAATAACCATATAATGCTCAAAACCGGTACTAGCCCCCAAAAATACCTGTTGTCGTCTTACTATCTAGGTGACTGGTTGGGTTCACACAGGTATTAATAACACAAGCAATCAAACTACTTTGCTGTAATATAGCCTATTTATTGTGGCTATACAGTTAACATCATATCACATTGTTCATTGACATTAAACCATTATACATTTATAATCATGTCACATCCTAGCACACTATCTAGTCTATAATATGAAGATCTACAGAGTCCCTCTCAGGCAGACCCTTGTTGCCTGTCGCGAGTCCAATCGCCCTCTGTTCGTCTACCGCGTGTCGCTATTCGACGGGCGGTAACTCTGCCCGAGTTCCTCGTGGACCCCGCTTGAGGCGGGTCATCTCAATGTCCACGGAACCCTGGACTCGGTGACTCTTGTTCTAGAAAGCTCTGGACGTTTCTTGTCCAGAGCGACTCGGTTATCTTTCTTGGGCTGGAGTTGCAGCCCTCTAATTCTTTCTGGTGATAAGCTTTAGGTGAGAAGTTGACAGGGGGGAACCCTAACCTGCACAGTAAGCGGCCGCTGCACTAACCAGGCGGCCTCATACCTCAGGTTCAAGACTCCCCTGTACTACACCTCAAGGTCCTATAGGCACTAATGACAGTTTTGTTTTATTTAACGTCACATAGATCGTGCCGAGTAATTTCACCCTTGTCCATGAAGACTAGACTACAAGTCACAGTCACTGCCCCAGGATCATATTTTTCTGATTTTATAATCAAATCCACCCAAACCAGGTCGTGACACAATCCAGGCCGTGACACGATCCACTTCTGCAGGAAACAGAGGCGGACATCATTACCCCTAAGCCCTTTAATAAAAAGCTAAAAATATTAACTGACAACCTAACAAAATGTTGAGGATTCCCACTTAATAAAAATCAAGAGCAATCATAATTATTTGTGTAACTTCACAGCTAACTAATATCGTATTCACCTAATAACATAAAGAAAGTGTTAAAAAGTAACAAAAAATGCAGCAGTAGTTGGCCCAGTGACTAGCATAGTGGGATTGTCAAATCTATTACTGACAAAAATATTGAGGATTCTCACTTAATAAAAATCAAGAACCATCACATTTATTTGCATAATTTCACAGCTAAGATCATATTCTGATAATAACACCATGACTGTTTTAAAATGCAAGAGTAAGTGCAGTATTTGTTGGTCTCTATGATATAGTATGCCTGGTTGCTAACTCCAGGACATATAGTAAGCAAAATGAGATCATGTTTTGTTGCACATTGGAGATTAAAATGAAAAACAAACCTGGTTTACACACCATGTGACATTGACAAAAATAAGCTGCTTTTAAACCTCAGCCTTCAGCAATGGTCCAGTAAAGAAGCCTCTAGTTTTTAACAGTTTATATAAGGATTCATCAGTTATCATGTTACTTTGAAACTAAAACATTAACAAAAAATGGACAATGTATATATAAGAGTAGTATACCTAGCTTCTTGGATCTGGCTGAAAAACAGGATGTCTTATGTCTAAGCTACACATGTTAAAAATCCCACAGCAGAGTAGGCTGTAAGGTCGCCACACTGGCAAAATGTTTAGAGGCAAAATACTTATTCACAGGTGTATAGTTTGTGTTACCTTGCACAGAAACTGTTTTAGGAAAGTAAACCTGAGACGAATGCAGCTGATATTGGACCTGTGAGTCTGATAGAAAGTCAGATGCGACACACTATCTTCGAAAGAGGAATGAGGAAGAAATAAGAAGATTTTGAAATAAACATAAGAAAGAAATTACTAGATACACTTAAGACTAGAAAGAGGAATATAAGAAGAAATCAGAAGAAAAAAAGTAAGGGAAACATATGGAGAAAATGACTAGATACACTTAAGTCTGAAATGACAGTAAAAATAAATAAGAAAAATAAGAGAAATGTATGCTCATGCTTTCTTCACAAACATCTGGTGGTAAAGTGTTAGCTAACCTGCCTTCTGTACAGAAGTTCAGAACTTGATCCTCTAAGATTCACAGCACCGATTAGGATTGGCAAAATAAAACAATCTTTTTTTCATTCTAAATATAAAGGTTGGAAACTTGTATTTCCTGTATACAAATATTAACGAAATACATATGGCAGGTAATGTACACACAAAGTTATAATTCCTAAGAGTATATACATATTACCATTAGTATCACATAGCTGTGAGTCATGGACACTTAATAAAATGATTGCAAAGAAAATCTCAGCATGAAAAATATATATGATAAAGAATGATGCTGATGACATCCTAGACAGAAAGAAAGATCAACCTAAAGTACGAATACACTAAATGTTGGAGACAATTGGCTACTAAACAGCATAGCAATTTTCTTCTTCTTCTACAATTTATCCCTCACAGGAATATAGATCCTCAACCAACCAACAACAAGCTGTTCTACCTTCTGCTATCTCCTGCAGGACATAGTTCCCTCCATGGCTTCCCTACCTTATGTGTCTGTCTTTATTTGTCTTCTCCGTGTGTCTTGAGGTCTCCCTTTATGCTGCTGGCACTGTAGGTTAACACAGCAGCGCGGAAGTGACAATTTTAACATTCACTTGTTCACTACATAATGCTAGTATTATGTTAGCCCCAATTGTGATTCAATGACCAGTAGCATATTTTAGTTAATTTTATTGCTTTTCCTAGTCCAAGGCACAGATTATGTTCATCACTAGGAAGAAAGAAATGCCATAATGTAATATACGGGTAAATGAGAATATTCTTAGACAAGTTAATCTGTACAACTATCTTGGAATAGTCATAACATCTGATGGGTGCCTTGAAGAAATTAGAACAAGAAATCGCTATGGCAAAGGTAGCCTTTTACAAGATGGAAAATATTCTGGCCAATAAAAAGATGTCAATTACAACAAGAAAAAGAGTCTTGAAGTGCTACATAGAACCTGAACTTTTGTAATAATGTGAAGCATGACAATGAGCAGACAAGATGAAAAATGACAGTGGAAACGTGATTTCTGAGGAACATGCAACGAATACATGGACAGACAGAAAACCAATGTGCAATTCCTACAAGAAGCAAATGAGAACCGTTACCCGATTAGAGAATTTAGACGTAGACAGTCAAAATTGTTTGGACACGCTATAAGAAATAAATAAATGAGAGAACTTGGTGACAACTGGCAAGATTGAGGGGAAAAGAACAAGGGAAAGACAGAGAAGTAAATATCTGGATGGCTTGACCATATGGCACGGCCGAAACAAGAACAGGGAGCTGATCTATGAGTCGTGATCATATGAGATGTCAAAACATGACTGCCCACGCTTATCGGCATGGCACATGATGATGGTGATGAAACAGAACAGGTTTCTCAGCACTAGATGAATTCAGAATGGCTGTATTTTCTCAGGACTAGATGAATTCAGAATGGCTGTATTTTCTCAGGACTAGATGAATTCAGAATGGCTGTATTAGAGAAACAGTTTCAGAAAGAGCATGTTACATGATGATGACCAAACAGTAACAGAGGATGTGCAAAGAAAGAAAACATGTCCTTATATGAATGATGTATCACTATCAAACCTTACATACTGGCAATGTTGATGCAGGTTACTGGAAGAGCTTTTATAAACATTTTCTTCAACAGATTATGTCTTTCATAACAAGAGATTCATATCACATATCACAGCCTCTAACTAATCACTGTCATTTTACAAGGCATGTTAAGAAAGTACAGTTTGGCTATTTCATGGAAATCATCGTGGTGTCCCATGCAAATATCAAAAGTTGAGTTACTTCAGTCAGATTAGTCAAGTTACCTCCAGTAATTTTCATACAGGTTACTGGCAGAGCTTATAACATTTTCTTCAACAGATGACTTTCCTTACCAGAGATTCATATCACAGAAGATATTATAGTGCCACAGCCTACAACATACCACTGTAATTTTACGAGGCATGTTTTGTAAATACTATTTGGCTATGTCATAAATATGAAAAGTTGAGTTGCCTTCATCTGATTAGCAATACTTCTATATGAACAAGTCGAGTTACTTCCATATGATCAACAGCTGAGTCACCTCCCTCTGATCAACAGTAAAGTTATCTCCAAATGAACAAGCCAAGAAACCTCCATCTGATTTCCAGTCAAGTTACCTCCATCTGGACAAGTCAATTCACCTCCAGCTGATCACTGTCAAGTCACCTCCATTTGATCAACAGTCAAGTCATGTCCATCTGATCAACTGTCAAGTTACCTTTGTATGATCAACAGTCAACAATTCTCTTCCCCCGCTGTAACAGATCTCTCCAGGCTCAGATTGGTCTATCAGCCACTCTCTGAGCCCACTCTAGGGTTGACAGACAACAATATTATCTTTTTCAGCAATGAGAGACAATGAACAACACATACAAATCTAAACCCATTATTGTTAAGTTACTTTTATCAGGTTCTATGTATCTGAAATTACTTGTCCACATAGGCGCTGCCATTACTGAGACAATTACTGAACTCGGGCACACACAAATTCAAATTACGTGTCTACATAGTCACTGCCATTACTGAGGCAAGTATTGAATTGGTCACAGGGTTTTGAATGTTCTCTGAACAAACTGTGACTTTATTATTATAGTATTAGCAACTTTTCATACAAACATGCACTAATTATCGTTAGTGCAAATGAAAAATCCCTCATTTAGCTCTGGACTTGGTGACAAGGACCTTCGCAGCTAACTACATTTCAGAAATTTATTATCATTTTGAGAGTGATTACAATGTCAGACACTTGTACTGGTGTCCAGAATACAAACCTCAAATGAGGTTTATTAGAGCAAATTTAAAATCATTTCGAGAGTGATTAAAATATTAGCCACTTTTACAGCTGCATCTGCTTCTCAGAATCAAACCTCAATTTTATTGGAACAAATGGACTATCCCCAGTGTAGCACTTACTTGGTGTGAGTGATGTGCTCACATCATCCTGCATGTGAGGAATCTATGATCATTTTGACAGATGCAGAGTTGAAGAGTTAACAATGTAGACAACTGTATTCAATATATAACAATCTTGTATTCAATAATGGCAGTTATATGCAAAAGTAGCTTAAGTCTGTTATAAAATAGAGGAGCGAGGTTCAAATCCTCAGTAAGGTGTGGATTTTATTCTGTCGGGGGCAAAAAGAAAACCCTAACCTGCACAGTTCGCTGCAACTGCACTAGTCAGGCAGCCTGAATTCCTCAGACTCAAGACCCGCTGCCCTACTCCGCAAGGTACCATAGGCAGTAGATGACAAATGACAGACAGAAAATAAATGCAAATAATGAATGTTTTACAGCTACTTTTTTATGTTTAAAAATATTAATTTCTGAATACCTCTTTGAATCTGCAATAATTTATCACATGCCTGTATTAAAATAAAAGTTGCATATCCTTTACAGGACGTTTGCAGTCAAAATCAGCATTTTTTGCTGTTTTTGATGTCTTGACAAGTTTACATTCAGTAGTTTGCCATTGTTTTCTGAACGACCATCACCCATACCATTTCGTAAAACACCAGCGCAACGTGGTCTGCTGCCAAATCGCACGCGCAGATGTGATTTAAACGTGGGTATGCAGGATCACGAACTGTGTCCGAAACCCCTTTGCCACGGAGACCAGCATGCCTGTATACCTGACACAAACTCATAAATTATAGAAAGACATGGATTTCACAGCACACACATCAGTGTCATGTGGCATGACAGATGGCACAGGTACCAGTCACAAATACCTCTTTCACATGCTTTTGATCAGGTCAACTTTTAACTGTCTTCCCTGCCACGCTGTTAATTCTCATTGTTACCTTTTCCCTCTGTACCCTTCTGTCTCTAAAACCCTCAAACCTCCCAGTTGTCACAACATTCTTTTGTTCCTCATTTCTCATCATGTGACTACAAGTAATGATTTTCCTGATTATTTGTGGGTAATTTTTTTAAAAATAAGATGCTTCTGTGAATGTGCCTTTAACAGCCATTTGTTGCCAGTCTTTTTAGTTGCTAATGAGATTCTCAGTGTTCTTCTGTAAGTGCTGTTTGATTATTTCATAAAAATCATTGAGGCATGCATTACAAAAAATCAAAAGTCAAGTTACCTTAGTCTGATAAACAGTCAAGTTACCTCTATCTCAGCAACAGTTGAGTTACCTCCATCTCATCAACAGTCAAAATACTTCCATCTCATCAAATCAAGTTACCTCCATCTCAGCAACAGTCAAGCTACCTCCATCTCAAGCAACAGTGAAAACTACCTCAACAGTCAAACTACTTCCACCTCAGGAACAGTCAAAACTACCCCCATCTCATCAACAGTCAAATTATTTCCATCTCATCAAGTCAAGTTACCTCTGTCTGATCAACAGGTGACAATTCTCCCTCACCACGGTGACAGAGGACATGAACAACAACATTTGCAAGCTGTAGATATACTGGATCTGAAAGCACTGGTATCACTATCTGTTACAGGCCCCATTAGTCTCCAAATAACCTGTTTAAAATGCTGGTGACTATCTATGAAACTTTTTTTTTTTTTTAGCATATCCTTTTACAGGACTTAGCTGTCAACACCAGCATCTTTCAGCTGTATGATGAATCTCATGGCATGATTACGCTCAGTAGTTTGCCATTGCTTTCTGAGCGGCCGGCTCACATACCCCGTAAGTTACCGATGCGATTCGAACCACTGCTGATTTGAACCGTCATCACGTTACCTGACGAGAGTATACGAGATTACGGAGAAAAGTCATAACCTCTAAGCCACGAATAAAAAAGATCTTGACAACAGCAGTATATGACAATTTTGTTAAAAAGTTAGTCGCATATAATTTACAAGATGTCACAATTGACCCCAGAATTTGTTTGGCTGTTGGTGATTTCATAGAAAATGCTATGTTCTGTAATGATATGACAAAACAAAATGAAACAAACAGGTATGGTAAGATCTTGTGTTTGTACCCGATCTTAACATACCCTTTTGTTTCATTTTATATGAAAACATCAGTCTACTGTATGAAATGTATGTTACCTCTTACAACCAGATAGGCACACAGAAATGTGTAGTCAAGCGATCAAATCCAGTTAACAATAGCCTTTATATTTTCTGTCACCAAGTATGTCCTTTAATATTTGCTTCTAGCCCACACCAATCAATACCAATTAATTTATTACCTCATGAAGGTGATGTTTTCAGCTACGTCACCACATTCTCCATATACCTGTCAGTTAAACTTCTTATCTTGTAACTCATCAAAGTCCCACAGAGCTCGCCATTCATCAGCGCCCAGTAAGGCCACCTCAGTGACCCAACCTTTTGCATGCAGCTCTCGGATAATAGAGTTCATGAAGGACTCTGTATAATGCATGGATGTCAACAAGATGGACTTGACAATCTCTGTGGAGAAACAATAGGGATTGTTCAGGTTTCTCGTCATGTCAGGTTAGGTTATTCACAGAGATTTTCTTCATTTTGTGAAATGCAGTCTTTGCTTGGGCAATTCTGCATTTAATTTCCTTAATACATCTTTCTTCTGTTGTTGTTAAATTACATAAATACTTAAATACATTGACTTGTTACAGATTGGTTCCATTCAGTCTGATGGTACATTTGCCTAACAAGCTCATCATTATCATGTGCCATGCCGATAAGCACAGGCAATCATGTTTCATCTTTCACGATCACCAATCGTGGATCAGCTCTGTGTTCTTGTCTCAACCATGGCATCTGGCTAAGCCATCCAGATATTTACTTCTCTGCTTTCCCCTTGTTATTTTTCCCTCTTACCAGTTGTCACCAAATTCTCTAGTTTATTTCTTCTCATAACGTTCCCCAAAAATTGTGACTGTCTGAGTCTAATTTCACCAATCAGTTTACGGTTTTGATTTGCTTTGTGTAGGACTTGTTCATTGGTTTTTCTGTCCTAACAAGCTTCTTTTTTTGTTGTGTGTTCATATATCCTTTACAGGACATCGCTGTCAACATCAGCATCTTTCAGCTGATTGTTGATTTCTTGGCAAGAATACGCTCAGTAGTTTGCCACTGCTTTCTGAGCGACCGGCTCAAAAACCCCGTAAGTTACAGGCGCGACGAGAACCGCCACTGATTCTTGCACACATCATGTCACTCACGAGAGATATAGGATTATGGAGAAAGTCGCTAACCTCTAGGCCAGGGAGACTGGCCTTAACAAGCTACTGAAGGTAAAATTGTACAGTAAATCACAAACAGTCAATAAAGACGTGTTGACTGCAACATCCTGTACAAGAACATGCAATATATCTTTAACCATTAAACCTTGGCTTCCTCGTTAAGAAAGCAATGGCAAACTACTGAACATAAACTTGCCAAGAAATGACAAAACCAAAAAATCCAGGGGTTGACTGCGACTTTCTGTAAAGGATATGCAACTAACTTTTTAACTTTACAAGAACCGGCCCTTTCACACCGTATGAAGCAAAGATAAGATGGAGGAAATTCTGCAGTGAATATGGAGATAGCTGCATATCTTTTAAGAATCAGGTGTCTTATATCAAAAGACACTCATGTTGGTTGGTTAGTTACATGGTTGGTAGGATGGTTGATTAGATGGTTCAATGGATGGTTAGCTTGCTGACTGATCTGTTGCATGGTTCATTGCTTGGTTTAATAGTTGGATGGTTGTTGGTTGATTGGATGGTTGATTGGTAGGTTGGATGGTTGTTGGTTGATTGGATAGTTGAATGGTTGGAAGGATGTTTGGTAGGCTGGATGTGTTGGTGATTGGATAGTTGATTGGTTGGAAGGATGTTTGGTAGCTTGGATGGTTGTTGGTTGATTGGATAGTTGATTGGTTGGAAGGATGTTTGGTAGGTTGGATGGTTGTTGGTTGATTGGATAGTTGATTGGTTGGAAGGATGTTTGGTAGGTTGGATGGCTGTTGGTTGAAAGGATGTTTGGTAGGTTGGATGGTTGTTCATAGGTTGGATGGTTGACTGAGTAGCTGACTGTTAGTATGGATGATTGGTTAGTTGGTCAGATGGATGGTTGGATGGGCAGTTAATGGTTTGGATGAATGGTTGATTGGTTGGATGGATGGCTGGTTGGGCAATTGGATGGATGGCTGGTTGGGTGATTGAATGGATGGTGGGTTGGGTGATTGAATGGATGGTTGAATGAATGGTTGTTTAGTTGGTTAGATGCTTGGATGGATTGCTGAAAGACATCTGTAAGGCTGTGAGTTCTAATACAAGTCTGATGTTTTGATGGTCAGGATGTCTGAACCCTGAAATGGACCTGCACCTATCAGGGTAAGATTGGTGAAGAGGATTTCTTCCTGAACTGATACCAAAGTACATCTCTGCAGGAACTATGTTGCAGAGCTCTCTTCCCCTCTCCAAGCTCAGGAATTAGAGGTATGCAAGGCAGGTACCTGAGCTTCACATCTGCATAAAGACATGGCAATCCTTGAAACATTAGTTACACCTGAAACCCAGTCTGAGGATAACCTACATCACAGAGAGGTGCTCCAAATACTCAACCAGTGAGAAACTTGATCCTGGTCTAGCGACCTCTGTAGCCCAAGGCACAATCATCATCTGTGGTGAAGGGGTTACTGACTCAATTCGTAATCCCGCATACCACATTCGAAGCACAGCTGCAGGCGATTTGGCAGCAGGCCGCCATGCATTGATTTTCATATAATGGTATGAGTGCTAACCGTTCACAAAGCAATAGCAAACTATTGAATGTGAACTTGCCAAGAAATCACAAGCAGCCAAAGAAATGCTGGGGTTGACTGCAAAGTAATATAAAGGATATGCACCTAACTTTTAACAGGTGAGGAATCAAGGAGAGGTGAGGACAAGATGCTGGCACTGAACAGGACACACATTGTGAAAACCTGATCATAGTTTAACTAGAAACTCCTTTTTCTGGAATTCACGGAGCAAAAGAAGTAGAGGGATATCTAAATACACATGGAGAAGAGAATCAGAGACAGGTGGATAATAATGGGCAGGACATGGGGGGAACTGCAGGAGATAAGCAAAAGACTGGATGGCTTGACCCCAGGAAGATTAACCCAGTCAATAAACGCCCGAAGAAGTCGGATGTGTCAGCCTAAAGGCGCAGTATCACAGCTCTGCTGTAAGCAGGTACAACACAATCACATCCGAAAGAAAACTCTGGATGAATGTAGAAGAAGAAGAATGGCTTGACTGAGTAGGTTGACGGCCTTAAAGGGCAGAAGAAAAAGAAGAAAAGAAGAAGAAGAACATGTAGCGCACGCATTCTGGTCTTTCTACAGATCTCAGCCCCTGGTATTCTGTATAACTTCCACTAACATACACGTAAACAAACTGCATTTATAATACCAAGTGGTAGATATTAAAGGAGTAAACTGAATATGCAAAAACCACCAATTAGTTATCCACTTTTCGCAATACAAACCTTCATTCTGAGTTTTGGAGCTGTGAAATTTCTGGATCAGCTTGCCCAAATTCTGAAGTTTAGGCTTCAATTCCTGAAACAGATATAACAGAAGTGAGGAGTTCAGTAATCCTAACAACACATGTGAGATGTGGTTCTTCTTAACTTCATCATCAACATCATCAATTGCCATGCTGGCTGGCGTAGGCATTCATGACTTTCCACAGATCTCAGTCTTTGCTTTTCTGCTGATGATATTCCTCCGTGCCACTGTCCCAATCCATCCAGCATCACTTCTCTTGGTCTGCCTCTCTGACTCTTCCCCTCAATTTCTCCAATAGTCACACTGTTCTCCAATGCCTCTCTTCTCATCACATGACCTAAGAAAGCTGTTTGTCTCTTTTTTATTGTTGTATATAATGTTCTAGTTTCTAACTTCATATCTACCCAATTTTTATCTTAAAACTTAAATATAAAATTTGGTGGACCGCAATAAAGCTCCATTTTAAACATCACAGTAGCATGAAAAGAATAGTGATTGAAGGCATTGTTCCAGGAAGAAGAGGCTGGGGTCATCCTGCATGAAGACAGACACACAACACCGTAGATGCCATGGGTATGAGGGTGGAGAAATAGCCAGAGATCGAGAAAATGTTCAGTGGGTCATAATGAGAGAAAAACTGTTGAAGTGCTACATAGAATCTGTAATTTTGTATGGATGTGAAACGTGGACAATGAGCAGACAAGCTGAAAAACATCTCATGGCAGTGGAAATGTGGTTTCTGAGGAAAATGCAAAGAATAGAGCTTGAGTGTCACAGTGGCTTGGAAAGAACAGTGATGGAAGGCCTGGTTCCTGACTGAAGAGCCACGAGTTAACCAGCACGCAGATGAACACAGGATACTGCAGACTTTTTGGGTATGAAAATGCATGCGGCAGGAGAACTGGTAAAGGACTGAGAATCTTTTCGGCAGGCCATGATAAAAGGGAATGTTCTGCACAGGATGATGATGTATAACACAAATACGTTGCCAGTTTTCTTTAGTATACTCTTTAGTATACTCTCCCTAGACTTAACGTGAGATGTACATGTTAATTTGTTCACAAGAAGAATAGCCTGTCACACATGGTGTCTTGCTTGGGACAGAAAGAACTTCAAACACCTATGACAGCATATGAGGCAGTGAAACTTGTGAAGGATCCAGAGTCTTTCTAGTGTCAAACCCTCATCCAATCATGCACATAAAATTACCAGCGCAGTTCATTATCAACTTCCCTAGCGTACCCGCCATGGAACAGAAAAGGGATGCAGAAAGTGGAAATAGTGTAGGCATTCATGCCTCTACATTAGACCTCAGTCCTTGGTGTGAGGGATCAATTATATTGCTGACATTCCCTCTGCCAACATCTGAGATCCATTATTTTGGCTTGGATGACTGATTTTAAAAAAATGGAGACAATGACTAAAAGATTGATGACTGACTGCATACTTTACCTTGCCTTTCCTTGTCTGGTCAAGGATGAAGTTGATCAGCTCAGCATGGAAACAAGCCTGAAGCTGATCCAGGGTGTCCGAAGCCTGAGACAGGACAATACTGATGTGTCCTGGAGACAAAATGTTCAATACTGACCTAACAGGTAATAAGAAAACAAGATACCAAAAGCTTATTTTATTAAGTGTAGTTCAGCAGGGCCGAATGGATAAGAACATGTGTTCTTAAACATCTGATGTGCTGATGCCGAGGTAAGGGGTTCAACCCCTACTCTGGATAGTTGGACGTCTAAAACTTAATAAAATTTTTGTAAAGTCAACTTTCACTAAACTTTCCTGGCAATTTAACTGTCAAATCATTAAACTATAAGCGACATTTACTGATATGAAAACAACTGACATAACAGCAAGTAATGCACCTTTAAATAAATTTGATTTTTAATCAAACATGGAAAGAGGCACTCACCATACTTTAGATCAATTTTCTTTAAATATAATCTTTATACTTTAGCTCATTTCACTTTTTAAAGACTAAACTTGATACTTAAGCTCTATAAGTCGATTCTATTTTGCTTCTGTTTTAAAAAAAAAAACTATCTTTCACTACAACTTCTCTGTTACAATTTGACAATTTAACTGTCACATTATTAAACTATAAGTGACAGCCTCCAATTTGGAAACAAGTGACATAAGCAAGTAATGCATTAAAAAAAGATCTTTAATCAGACAAGGTTCGCTTCACTCAAGCAAACGCCACAAAGTCAAGAGTGAAAAAAAAAAAAAACAGTAAAAACCAATCTTTATTTAAAACTATTTTGCTATAAAATGGTAGATTTAAACAGGTTTATGAGACACTGTTAATAGGTAAAAGCTAATCCACATGCAAAATTCTGTCCAGCACTACTAGAAGTAGTGTGTGTTCAAAGTGAGCGAGTACTTCCCACCCAAAAAAAAATTGTTAACTAAAATAATAAGTAGCTTTTACATGCCTTGAGGCTATTGGTCATAAGGTGGCAGCCCCATATGTTTCTGACATCAATCAGCATTCAATGGGTGATGTCAACATCATGCTGGCATCCTTTGCTTCCCAGGTCATTTCCTGCTACTCTGGCTGCTGTGTGCGCGCGTGTGTGTGTGTCTCTCTCTCTCTCATACAATGTTTATTTATGATAAATCAAACACATGGCTGGAACATTCCAGAACACGACAGATTTCACAGTGTAAAATAATGTTCCTTTTTCTTCTTCTACTCCTCCTTTTTTTGCCCGTCATCTTCAAATGAAACATAAGCCATCAACTAACTCATGCCAAGCCCTTTGTCGACTTATTCATGACTGACTGGATTTTGCAGCTGAGCTATGGGGGTGAGGTAGCCAGTCTCTCACATCAACCCTCCTCATTCACCTCCTACAAAATGTATAGTAGGTTACAGTGTGACTATTCTTTGCCTCCCTTATGGGCTCCAGTAACACATGGGTGAAAATAATGTTTATAGACTACTTACTTCTTGTCAAGTCAAGTCCCAGAATGTAGCCTTCAACACGCCGATCATAGACAGCCAATAATGTTTACAGACTACTTACTTCTTTTCAAATCAAGTCCCAGAATGTAGCCTTCAACACGCCGCTCATAGACATCCATTAATGTATATAGACTACTTACTTCTTGTCAAGTCAAGCCCCAGAATGTAGCCTTCAACACGCCGCTCATAGACATCCATTAATGTATATAGACTACTTACTTCTTGTCAGTCAAGCCCCAGAATGTAGCCTTCAACACGCCGCTCATAGACATCCATTAATGTATATAGACTACTTACTTCTTGTCAAGTCAAGCCCCAGAATGTAGCCTTCAACACGCCGATCATAGACATCCATTAATGTATATAGACTACTTACTTCTTGTCAAGTCAAGCCCCAGAATGTAGCCTTCAACACGCCGCTCATAGACATCCATTAATGTATATAGACTACTTACTTCTTGTCAAGTCAAGCCCCAGAATGTAGCCTTCAACACGCCGATCATAGACATCCATTAAAGTAGAAAAGGACATGCTGCAGATAACCAACAATAAACATTTGAACATGACTTGACACCTTACTGAAGAACACACACACAAATCTGAGTATAACAGTTAAGAACAGCTAATTCTAACTGCACAAAAATAAACAAAGACAATTCGGAATTACTATAATATTTGCCATATAATACAGAAAAAGTAGTGCTGTCTAGTTTGAGAAAATCCAATATACAAAGTAAACCCAATTTATTTACCTGTGGACTTGATTGTCTGTCTGCCTACTTTCATATCTACCAACCAAACTACCCAATTCCCAAACTGCACGCAGCTATTTGTCTAGCTGTCAACCATCCTTATTTCTGTTCATCTATCCATCCACAAACCCACACAGCCACCCAATCCATACGCCATCCACCCACCTAACTACCTGCTTACCTACACAGCTATCCACTACATACCCTCTTCCTTTCCAATTCTCTTGCTTGCCAGCCAGCCAGCCAGCCAGCCAGCCATCTCTCCTCTCTCTCTCTCTCTCTCTCTCTATCCATCTCTCTATCCATCTATCTATCTATCTATCTATCTATCTATCTATCTATCTATCTATCTATCTATCTATCTATCTATATACTAATTAACTCTTACTCTCCTTTACATGCCCAAACATGTGAACACACACACACACTCTTTCTCTCTCCCTCTGAATCTGAAAGTCTCTCACAGTATACATCTACATCTATCCATTTACATGCATGTTAAACAAATATTCTCAAAAAAAATCATATAAAAAAGCCAGTCTCAACCTACTTTCTGGTCAAATCCCCCAGGGACACTCCAAGTCGGATTCTGAAAGGACGTCTGACAGCTGAGGAGCCAATTTAGAAACCTTCAGCATTTAATGCTTGTAAAATTAATCATTTTCATCTTGTATAGAATTGAAAAACTGGAACATGTGACAAATGGAAAGATGTGTTATAACACAAAATGATACATGCTGCTGAAGATTGCAAGTTGTGGGGGAGCAAGATCGTGATATCACATCCCAATCAAGTGGTGATTAGTCTATAAACATATGAGATGAGCACCATACATCCAATGTGCTTTAAGACTTGTGAAAGGGCCCATTACTTTACTTACCATATACTCAATCTGCCTCAAGGTATGGACAATGGTCCTTTACTTTAAAATATAATCAAATGATTCATGAGAAGAATACTACAATGTATCCAAGAAGAGAGAAAATCAGAAATGAAGAAATCATGACTAAAGTAGGGGTTATAGCAGCGCTAGATTTCATACAAAAATAAGTTAAATGGTTTGGCTATATAACTAGATTACCAACTAACAGTATACCACAACGCGCAATGATGTACAGACCAAATAGAAGCAGAAGAAGAGGCAGGCCACATAAATGATGGACAGAGGGAATAGCAAAGTTCATGGGAAATCTCAATACATGAAACCCATATATAGGCACTCTCCCGCTATTTACGCGTAAGGTACAAGAGGAACACGATGAGATGATGAGAATCAAATGAAATTGTGGCATTCTTCACTGCATCTCATCAGGTGCATATTGCAGAGTTATATATCATATGAATAGAATAATACTTTGGCTGTAATAATAAATACATATTCACTGATATAGTTCGAATGTTTGCATAGAAATGGCTGGAATAATAAATACATATTCACTGATATAGGTTCGAATGTTTGCATAGAAATGGCTGGAATAATAAATACATATTCACTGATATAGTTCGAATGTTTGCATAGAAATGGCTGGAATAATAAATACATATTCACTGATATAGTTCGAATGTTTGCATAGAAATGGCTGGAATAATAAATACATATTCACTGATATAGTTCGAATGTTTGCATAGAAATGGCTGGAATAATAAATACATATTCACTGATATAGTTCGAATGTTTGCATAGAAATGGCTGGAATAATAAATACATATTCACTGATATAGTTCGAATGTTTGCATAGAAATGGCTGGAATAATAAATACATATTCACTGATATAGTTCGAATGTTTGCATAGAAATGGCTGGAATAAATAAATACATATTCACTGATATAGTTCGAATGTTTGCATAGAAATGGCGGAATAATAAATACATATTCACTGATATAGTTCGAATGTTTGCATAGAAATGTCTGGAATAATAAATACATATTCACTGATATAGTTCGAATGTTTGCATAGAAATGGCTGGAATAATAAATACATATTCACTGATATAGTTCGAATGTTTGCATAGAAATGGCTGGAATAATAAATACATATTCACTGATATAGTTCGAATGTTTGCATAGAAATGGCTGGAATAATAAATACATATTCACTGATATAGTTCGAATGTTTGCATAGAAATGGCTGGAATAATAATACATATTCACTGATATAGTTCGAATGTTTGCATAGAAATGGCTGGAATAATAAATACATATTCACTGATATAGTTCGAATGTTTGCATAGAAAATGGCTGGAATAATAAATACATATTCACTGATATAGTTCGAATGTTTGCATAGAAATGGCTGGAATAATAAATACATATTCACTGATATAGTTCGAATGTTTGCATAGAAATGGCTGGAATAATAAATACATATTCACTGATATAGTTCGAATGTTTGCATAGAAATGGCTGGAATAATAAATACATATTCACTGATATAGTTCGAATGTTTGCATAGAAATGGCTGGAATAATAAATACATATTCACTGATATAGTTCGAATGTTTGCATAGAAATGGCTGGAATAATAAATACATATTCACTGATATAGTTCGAATGTTTGCATAGAAATGGCTGGAATAATAAATACATATTCACTGATATAGTTTCGAATGTTTGCATAGAAATGGCTGGAATAATAAATACATATTCACTGATATAGTTCGAATGTTTGCATAGAAATGGCTGGAATAATAAATACATATTCACTGATATAGTTCGAATGTTTGCATAGAAATGGCTGGAATAATAAATACATATTCACTGATATAGTTCGAATGTTTGCATAGAAATGGCTGGAATAATAAATACATATTCACTGATATAGTTCGAATGTTTGCATAGAAATGGCTGGAATAATAAATACATATTCACTGATATAGTTTCGAATGTTTGCATAGAAATGGCTGGAATAATAAATACATATTCACTGATATAGTTCGAATGTGGAGTGTGTTATCCCCACGGTAGTCTAAGATTTAAAAGGAAGTCCTCCTGTTTGCATAGAAATGGCTGGAATGGCCTAATCTGGAAAGACTTCTTTTTAAATCTTAGACTACCATGAGGATAACACTTTATATGATATATAACTAGGCAGCATGCACCTGACAAG
The DNA here is from genome assembly GCA_014155875.1 of Cepaea nemoralis. Classification (NCBI taxonomy): domain Eukaryota; kingdom Metazoa; phylum Mollusca; class Gastropoda; order Stylommatophora; family Helicidae; genus Cepaea; species Cepaea nemoralis. The sequence goes on along the minus strand of JACEFZ010017162.1, from coordinate 36,249 downwards.
ATGCAGCGAGATATGCCAGGTTGGAAATCGTGAAATAAACTGTTTATGGCACGTGTTTAACTTCACTAAGAGAATACATTATTTTGAAACTGAAATCCGTCTGTCTTCTTACGGAAAAGCACAGGTTCCATGTAGTTAATGGTCTTCACATCCAGTAGCTCGTCCGTCTCCAAGTAATGTCTCAGAATTAAGTGCAGCCTTGCCTGGTTCAGGGTCTCCATACGAACTGATGTGACTGCCTTGTAGTTGGCAAACAAGTGGAGGGTAGTGAAAACCATAAACAGAGCCCAGATAATCCTGAAATGTTATTGTAATTTATATTACAATGTAACTATATATATATATATATATATATATATATATATATATATATATATATATATATATATATATATATATATATATATTTATTGTTTATTTTATAACCTCCAAGTATTTCTAGTCAATCATTGATCTCTCTCATTACGATTTCACTACAGCCATGGTAGCATAGTAACTGGACCTGCCTGCCAGTCCTGTTGTCATAACTTCAAATCCACATTTAAATGGATGTTTTAAATGTACCTGGGCTTCCAGGCTGACCCAGCATAAAATGGATACCAGGAAATGTCTTGGGAAGTAAAGACATCCGGCAAGATACTGATCACATTGCCCACCGAGGGCCGATTGGTCTATACAAATATGTGTCTATCACCACATGCAAATGATAATGTGCATAACGATATGTACAAAGGAACTTTATTTATATACTTACTAAAGAGTGAAGAGATCCGGTGATAAAACACATTCTTGTCTCACTCCTTGAGTTCTCTGTTCATAAATTGCCCTCTTTATTTTATACTTTAATTTCTGCTACTTGTTTCCAGTATATATTTTTAAAATTTTTCTGAGATCCTTCCCCTCAATTTTAATACCCTTCAACATTTTTATTATTCCACCATGCTTTACATTATCGAATGCCTTTGTGTAACCTAACTATGAGGCACAAGTAGGCCTTTCTGTGTCTCAACTGAGCTCTCTATAAATATTCAGAATGTATATTGCATTACTTGCAACTGAGATCTCCCCTAGTTCCCCACAATTTCTTGTATGCGGTGCCTCCTGCCAGCTGTGCATGGCCCATAAGGGAAGTAAATAACAGTAACACTGTAACATATCATGCACGTTGTAAGAGGTGATTAAGGAAGGTTGAGATGAGACTGGCTATCTTATTCCATAGAAAAACTGTAATTGCAAAGTCCCACCCATCATGAACAAGTCTACAAAGGGTTTGGTGTGAGTTGAATGAGGCCCTATGTTCTATTGAGAGATGGAAGACTGAAGAGTTGGATGAGGCCCTATATTCTATTGAGAGATAGAAGGCTGAAGAGTTGGATGAAACCCTACGTTCTATTGAGAGATGAAAGGTTGAAAAGTTGGATGAGGCCCTATGTTCTATAGAGAGATGGAAGGCTGAAGAATTGGATGAGGCCCTATGTTCTATTGAGAGATGGAAGACTGAAGAGTTGGATGAGGCCCTATGTTCTATTGAGAGATGGAAGGCTGAAGAGTTGGATGAGGCCCTATGTTCTATTGAGAGATGGAAGGCTGAAGAGTTGGAAGAGGCCCTATCTTCTATAGAGAGATGGAAGGCTGAAGAGTTGGAAGAGGCCCTATGTTCTATAGAGAGATGAAAGACTGAAGAGTTGGATGAGGCCCTATGTTCTATAGAGAGATGGAAGACTGAAGAGTTGGATGAGGCCCTATGTTCTATTGAGAGATGGAAGGCTGAAGAGTTGGATGAGGCCCTATGTTCTATTGAGAGATGGAAGGCTGAAGAGTTGGATGAGGCCCTATGTTCTATTGAGAGATGGAAGGCTGAAGAGTTGGATGAGGCCCTATGTTCTATTGAGAGATGGAAGGCTGAAGAGTTGGATTAGGCCCTATGTTCTATTGAGAGATGGAAGGCTGAAGAGTTGGAAGAGGCCCTATGTTCTATTGAGAGATGAAAGGTTGAAGAGTTGGATGAGGCCCTATGTTATATTGAGAGATGGAAGGCTGAAGAGTTGGATGAGGCCCTAAGTTCTATTGAGAGATGGAAGGCTGAAGAGTTGGATGAGGCCCTAAGTTCTATTGATAGATGAAAGGCTGAAGAGTTGGATGAGGCCCTATGTTCTATTGAGAGATGAAAGGCTGAAGAGTTGGATGAGGCCCTAAGTTCTATTGAGAGATGGAAGGCTGAAGAGTTGGATGAGGCCCTAAGTTCTATTGAGAGATGGAAGGCTGAAGAGTTGGATGAGGCCCTAAGTTCTATTGAGAGATGAAAGGCTGAAGAGTTGGATGAGGCCCTATGTTCTATTGAGAGATGGAAGGCTGAAGAGTTGGATGAGGCCTAAGTTCTATTGAGAGATGAAAGGCTGAAGAGTTGGATGAGGCCCTATGTTCTATTGAGAGATGGAAGGCTGAAGAGTTGGATGAGGCCCTATGTTCTATTTAGAGATGGAAGGTTGAAGAGTTGGAAGAGGCCCTATGGTCTATAGAGAGATGGAAGGCTGAAGAGTTGGAAGAGGCCCTATGTTCTATAGAGAGATGAAAGGCTGAAGAGTTGGAAGAGGCCCTAAGTTCTATTGAGAGATGAAAGGCTGAAGAGTTGGATGAGGCCTTAAGTTCTATTGAGAGATGAAAGGCTGAAGAGTTGGATGAGGCCCTAAGTTCTATTGAGAGATGAAAGGCTGAAGAGTTGGATGAGGCCCTAAGTTCTATTGAGAGATGAAAGGCTGGAGAAGTGGCTCCTGTGACTGGCAACTTCACCCTGTAGAACACATATAGCTGCGAACTCCAACCAATCATGAACAGGTCTTCCAAGGGCTTGGTATGAGTTGGTTGAGCCCCTAATGTCCTTTCTCCCTGTGGCAAAATCAAGAGTCTTTAGGATGTGCTCTGAGGTTTCCTTGATATTCCACAGCTGCAAGGTGCAGGTGTATCCTGAGGTTTCCACAGCTGCAAGTATAGAATCTCTGAGACCCATTCACTGCAGGTGTATCCTGAGGTTTCCACAGCTGCAGGTATAGAATCTCTGAGACCCATTCAGTGTGTGCCCTGAGGTGTTTACAGCTGCAAGTGTAGAATCTCTGAGACCCATTCAATGCACATGTGCTCTGGGGTTTCCAGTTACAGCTGTAGAATCTTTGAAGTGGGCATAGGTCAACAGACTTCTCTGTTCTGCACATGTTGGACACTACTGCAACAAATGTTCTGCTGTCACTTTACCAGTCCCACAGTTACGTTCATCAATATCTCCTATCTTTAGTTTATTAAACATGTGGTACTTCTGCCTATGCAGAGCCTGCAGCCGTGGAGTTTATTCAAACTTTGAAATAACAGGTAACACCTAGCACTATGAACAAATCCCACCAAATATGTAAAATCACACAGATACATGATTTGACAAGTTCAACTCACGTTTGGTGACCACTCACTAGGGGCACTAAAATCAGACTGCAGATCAGAGCTGCCAGATTGACTAAGGTCTCCTACATCAGGGAAAATAAAAGATGTAAAGATATAAAATACAGGAATCAAATACTTCTTACACGAAAAACAAACTAGTTTTACACACCAAATTTTTACACACTAAAAAAGCAACACCTGTGAACTGTTTTTAAATTAAATAAAACAAAAAAGGAACATTTAGATTCTATGAAGAACTAACAAATACAAACTTATGCACTGTATCTCACAAAGATATCAAGCCAGGTGAATATTTGTTGTTCCTCTACAATATCTCAACATACTTATTTTGCTGCCATTTGTTTTGGCATACCATACCCTGCAGGTAACACATTTCTTATTTGCTTGTAAACTGTGGTGAAGGGCTTACGAAAGTAATTCACACTCCCGCACATTGAACTTGGAACACAGATGCGGGCGATTTGGAAGCAGACCATCTTGTGGTGGTTTTCATTCAATGGAATAAGGGTTGCCCCACAGCGCTCCATTCCTGTGCCAGTGAATATCATACAAAATGCTCCTCACTGCCCCATGTGAAAAGTGAAACAGACAGGAATCTCGACAAACCAACAGCTTTATAAAACAAATCTGGACTCCCAGCCTAAGATGGCTACCAGGAAATGGCTTGGGAAGTAAAGATGGCTGGTATGGCAATCACTTATATTGTTCTAATTGGTTTATAAAAAATATACCCATTATTCCTTAAAGTGTATAAAAAGTTACTAAACTGTTTATATATATATATATATATATATATATATATATATATATATATATATATATATATATATATATATATATATATATATATATATATATATATAATGGAAGACATGGACTTTTCATAATAAAAAATCTAATCTTCAATATTGCCAAATTGTTAAATGTGGGGAATGAACAAAATGTTATAGTTGACCAGTTTTCAGCGTCTCATCATCATCAAGTGCCCTGCCAGCTGGCGTGGGTGTTCATGTCTCTCCACACATCTCAGTCTTTGGTGTTCTGGATCAACACTGCTGATGATATTCATATTCCTTCATGCCACTGTCTCAATCCATCCAGCATCATTTCTCTCGGTTGACCTCTGCCTCTCTTCTGCTTGATCTTTCCAGTTGTCACGATGTTCTCCAATGCCTCTCTTCTCATCACATGACCGAAGAAAGCTGTTTGTCTCTTTCTTATTGTTGTATATAATGTTAAGTTTCATTAGCCTCTTTCAGGCAATCATCGTTAGTTACTCTGGCAGTCCAAGGAATTTGCAACATTCATCTTAGGAACCACATCTCTGTTGCTCCCAAGTTCATCCTAATTTTTTGTTTCAGCATCTAACTTGCACATATAATTGTAAAGACGTGTGAGTATACACACTCACAATGAAAAGCTGTCCACTACAGGGAGAACAAGAGTGTTTGAGTGCTTTATGGAACATATACTGTTATACGCATGTGAAACTGGGACAACAGCTGACAAGCTGTGAAACATCTAAAGGCAGTGGAAATGTGGTTTTTGTGGAAAATGCAAAGAATACCAGGATGGACAGAAGAACAAGAGAGATAGTATTTCAAGAAATAAATAAAAATGATAAACTGTTTACAGGAATTAGACGTCAACAATCATGATTGTTTGGGCAAGTTATGAGAAGAAATAAACTTGAAAATTTAGTGACAACTGGCAACATTTATGGGAAAAGAGCTAGGGGTAGGCAAAGAGACATATACTGGATGGCTCTGTCACATGGGATAATTAGGACAAGAACTCTGGTCTGATACAAGACTCTGGTGATCATGCAAGATCATGACCGCCTACACTTATTGGCAAGGCACATGATGATGTGGGTGATGATAAGAAAGAATTTCAGTTTGTAAGTCAACTGGTTATTTCCAAGCTGTGATAAAATAAACCTACAGATTGCATCATTTCAAAACTCAAATTAAATTAAACTTATAAGTGTACAAGTATAAGGGTAAGAGCATTGACTTCATTGCACCTGGTGTTACCCCAAATAGCTCGATCTCATTCTACAGACGGCCTGCCAAAGGAGTCCCACAGAGCACCAACTCTGTAGCTTCAGCAAAGACCTAAGAGTCTCAGAAAGCTGCACACATGAACCAAGTGATGGAGTGTGAAAATGAACTGATGACCTTCAGAACGCGAGGCTGGTGACTTAACCACTTCACCACAGAGACACCCTTAAACATAGACAAGGATGGCATTCAAGTGGGGAGACCCCAATAAATTTGTAGTCCACCGGCCTTAACCACTACTAAATAGAGCTGTCTGTGATAAAATGATCCTGACCTGACTACCGTCTTTGGCAGAAACGTCGGCCATGTTGTTGCGTCTGGCCTGGTGCTGGGTGAGAGCAGCTCTGGTGGCGCCACCTGCTATCCCAACAATACTCTGCAACAAGTTATAAATTAGAATAAAAGTTTTGCTTAAGCATGCTATTATTAGATTATAAATACCATGTACTTCTGTCTTGACTATTATTAGGCAATAATGAGTAAACATTTTAATCGCTTATAGTATAAAGGAGGAGACGTAATTGCGTTGTTACTAGCATGGCATACCAGCCTGGGGGATGCGTGGTCTCGAGGTATGGTGTCCGCCTCGAGTGCTGGAGGTCCCGGGTTCATACCCCGGTGAGGACTTTTTTTTTTCAAGTGGACTTTGCCAGATAGCGATCACTGACGCACAACATGCAGAGAAAAGGTTAAAGGGATCTTTCCTAAGTATGCACCAAAAGATATAGTGCACACTGAAACTAAGGAGATGAGACGTCAGAGGACAACAAGAAAACATACGCTGTGGTGCCGTATTCAAGACTAGACGTGTTTTCCTTGTGTGGATAAAATTTCATGGCGCAATTGGATATTTTAATGCAAGTGTATTCCATATTCAAGTGGATGACAGGAGGAGTAATTTGCTGAGAAGAAACTATGGATCGAAGAACCGTGGACCTAAAAGCGAGATGAATCTACCAGGAACATAACGAGAGATCGAAAGAGCAGTGAAATGGAAACAGGCTGGGTGCTGAGGTGAAGGTTAGAGACATTGACCATAGCAATTCTAGGGCTCAAATAGATAGATGTTAGTCCTGTCGTAAGGGTGCGCTATCGAGACAATAAAAAATAAAACAGGTGTTGTGTTAACTTGTCACCGGAGCCGCGTCAGTAATTCGTTACCAAGTTGCTTTTGACTCTGAGCGTTTGTGTCCCTGGCGACGAGCCTAGTTGAATAATACCTGGTGTGGATTTTGTTAATAGCTTATATTACGGCATAGCTGAGAGGGATCTACACCGAGGCAGACTTCTAATAATAAAATGTCCCCTGGTCTCTGGGTAGTGAGATCGGACGCCCGTGTGTATTGTTGCACACGTAAAAAATCCCTTGGCAGTTGGAAATAAAAAAAGAGTAGCCTAATGGCACTGCCCGGGCAAAATTTCGAGTTAAAAATTTACCCAAAGAATTTAAGGATCCTCGCCGGTGCTACGGAGTTCGTGCACTGAGCTGAGTTTCTCCAGACTCAGGTTTGAGTTAGGAGGAGAATGGAGCACTTATGGGTTACACTCGTGTGCTGTGATGTTGATCCATCGATTAAACTAAACTAAACTAAACCAGCCTGGTTGTCATGTGTTGAAATCTCCACATGGTGAAATTTTTTTATTGTCCCTTCCAGGTCAACTGGCCTAAAAAGATAACCAGGAATGTCACCTGTAGTAATCACCCATTCTGTGCTAGCTGGTTAAGAATATGTGGTTTGCACCATGTACCCAAAACGTCTCAAGGTGTGAAAAGGTGTCCTCTACCTTTTACTTTACCTTACATCATAAAGGGAACAGACTCGCCAGTCAACTCGGTGATCACATGTTCAAATCCTCCTTATTTTTTTAACAGACAAGGGTTCGCAGGCTGACTCAATCTAACAAATGGGTACCAGGAAATATGGGAAATAAAGGCTGCGGACATGATATTGACCACATCACCCATCACATGCCAGTTCATCACCAAGTAGTTCCTTTAGAGAATGTCCACCTCATCCTGGCCCATCAAACAGATTCTTGATCTCTTCCCCTTTCTCCTGCCTCATTCACCTCATGCCTAAGATGACCGACTGACCCTTGCCTCTTCTTCCAGGGACCATGTCTTACACCATCATTCTCTCCAAGCCACTGGGATTTTTAATATGGCCAAAGTATTTCAGTTTCCCAGACAGTTAGTTAGTCAGTTAGTCGCGGTTCCAACTTCACAGCAACGGGTCGTCCCCATTATGCTCCGTTCCTATGCCAGTGAATATCACACAAAACACTCCCCACTGCCCAATGTGAAAAGTGGAAAAGACAGGAGTCTCGACAAACAACAGCCCGCACAGATACACTGTGCATAATGCCGCTGCCTGAATGTCAACACAGTAGCCCCCCACGAAACATCCAGTTCATCTCAGATGGAATCGGCAGTCATTTTCCCATCTGGATGTTTCCTAGATGTTCACCCACACAGTCCACGAAAATACAGTTCATCGTCGATGGCAGTGGCAGTCAACCAGAAGCCCAGCAGCCACGCATTTCTGCATAAGGCAAAAACCGGTCAACTCTTGAGACATAGCCAGCTGCCATCGCTCCGAACATGCAGTCACGGTCCAAAATACCTCGGGCAGATTCAAAACCATTTCACATGAAGCTCACAGCTCACAGTGTCGCGCCACACACTCACTCAGTAGCAGGGCGACGGAACCATCAAGCCTCCTTAGTCGCCTCTTACGACATGCGTGGTAGGCTAGTGTTGCTATTCTTTGCTTCCCTTATGGGCCCCGGCAACACACAGGAGTGATACTAATAATGAGCCAGTCAGTATTTTTCTTCTCTTTGGTCCATGATATTCTAAGAACTGTTCTGTAACATCTCAGCTTACAAGCTTTGACTTCCAGCTTTAGTGATTGCGAAATGGTCTTTGACTCACATCCATGTATGTTGCCACAGGGAGGGATGCATGTTCTCAAACCTGTACCTTGTCTGCTGGTGTTGTGCCATAGGTTCTGAATACAACTGAATCTCTGCTTTGCTATGGCCAGCCTGAGTCTGACTAATTTTGATCAGTCCCATTGTTGGTGATTATAAAACGCAGACATTCAAAGTTTGTGACATTCTCAGTTTTTGTCATTGCTCATTGTGATCTTTCTGTGGCATGTAATGTTGACCATTCACATTATGTTGCATCTTTCCTGTGGCAACATAGAGATGTGAGTCATCAATTATTTTGCAATCACTAAAGAAGATAATTTAGACATTTGAGCTTAAATTTACATAAATCTCCTTATTGTGGACCAAGAAGAAGGAAAATAATGATGTTCTTTCTACAGATCTGAACATTGAAGAAAACTGTCTCATCAACAGCAACCATCTTGCAAACTTAAATACTTTTGCCATATTAAATATCACAGTGATTTATAAAGAACAGTGATGGAAGATATGGTTCCTGGTAGAAGTGTCCAGCGCTGACCAGCACAAAGATGGACACAGGACATGGAAGACACCCTGGGCAGGAAACTGCATGAGGCAGGGGAACTGGCAAAGGATGGAGAGTCTTGATGGTAGGTTGTGATTAGAGGAACTTTCCGCACAGAGCATGCTATACTGTGATGATGACTGCATTTCCATTGGTATATATAAACATGTCGGTGTCTGTGGCTTAATGGATAGTGAAATACAGTTTCACAATTCTCCGACATACCAAGTCGAGGGTTCAAAAGCAGCCCCCGGTGATTTGGAAGTAGATCGCTTTGAGTTGATTTTGATGGTATGAGGAGTCAGTCATTCCGAAAGCAATGGCAAACTACTGAAAGTAAAGATACCTAGTAAATCACAAAATCACAACCAGCCAATAAATGTTGGGATTGATTGCAATGTGTGGTGAAGTTGCCAAATATGAGGGAAAGTAATTAAGTAAGTGGAATTTTATTAAGAAAAAAGTGCATGGAAGAGTATGGACAATGACAATTTTTATTCCAGGACACAAAATAGGTCTTATGCAATACCATATGTAGGGGATGTGAGGATCGAGCCGTTTGCGCATGAGCAATAGCAATTACAAAATGAAAGAACAACCAGGTGTTATTAGTTTTTTATTTCTGGTCAGAGGGTGTGAAACCTGCAGAAATCTACAGAAGAAGGATGGTTCAGTATGGAGACTGTTGTTAGAGTCAGGTGAGAGTGTATGAATAGGTAAAAGATATGACCATCTTTTGGGATTTCAAGAGCCCTATAATTGTGCAATTCCACGAAAGAGGTGAAATTGTGACTAGTGATCAATACAGTGACATGCTTAGTGAACAAATTGAAGCCCATGATATGATCAAAATGACGGGGACTTCTTTCAAAAGTATTGCTGCTGCACAACAATTCAAACCCTCAGTATGGTTGTGCATACAGTTGATACACTACATGTAACTGACTATCTGAGGTCTTGAAACATTCAGCACGCAGTCCAGACTTAGCGTCCATCAGACTTTAACTTGTTTGGAACTTGAAAAAATGTTTAAGGGGTCAGAGTTTTGCCGATGACAAGGTAATGAAGGCAGTGCAAAATTGGCTTAAGGCCACACACAAACATTTTTTCCTAGACGACATCAACAAGCTGGTGGACCCAGTTTGTTGCCAGGCGGTGGGTTTATAGTGACAAATAACACACAAAAATTCAGGTTCGCATTACTGTAAAAAAGTTATTCGCAAAATTCCTGGTACTTAATGACTTCCCCTCTTATATCTATATTTAGTGACGTGTGTGTGAAATTCTAGGCTTGCTCCCTGGCGGAGGGGTTAACGACTTTCTCCGTAATCCCGTATATCCACGTGAGGAACATAGATGTGTGAGATTCGGCAGCGGATCACGTTGGTTACTTACGCGGTATGTGAGCCGGTCACTCAGAAAGCAATGGCAAACTACTGAGCGTAATCTTTCAAGAACATTAACAGCAGCTAAAAAATGCTGGTGTTGATTGCAATGTCCTGTAAGGGATATGCAACTTTAAAAAAAAACACACAACATTATGCCACATATGGAATGTCTTTCACAAGGTTACATTCATAATAACCTGAAAATTCTCAACATTCAAATGCATATGTTATTCTGAATAATGTCTTGGAGGTGTCTGACACATATTCAACAACAGCTGTAGATTACATGGAACAAATTCCCCTCTATAGTTCAAATATACACCACAAACATACATTTGATCTTAAATCAAACACACAAACCTACCCTACATATGCCAGACCCACAGACTACAAGAGTAAAGTAGCTTCCAAATGCTGGTGAAATGATGTCCAAGAAGAATGCAAAGTCATTGAGAACATCAGCAAAGAGCCTGTAGAAAGAAAATAAATGCCATGATAGGCCTGTGTTGAGCTGGCAAGATCCTTTACTGGAAACACAAATAGTTTCCATGTATATCTTCAATGATGCTGCTTTCTTTGCCTCATTGTCTGGATCCATTCAACAAGATCAAACATTTTAATCTGTTTGGTTTTGTTTGGCGTGGTTTACATTTGCAAACCAAATCTTTTTTCTGTGTTGCACATAGATACTTTTATAGATGCTTCAGTCTCCTCTCATAGATCATACAAAGAGAATCTCACCACAATGCACAAACTCTGTAGTGTAGGGAAGGATGCAAATGTGTGTGTATATACCAGAATCAAACAATATAAATATTTTATTGTTGTGGGTAGGCTTTCTAATTTGCAAATTTAATCTGGGCCACAGTCTATTTGGCCTGTTGGATTTCATAATGTTGATAAATACCTCATTGGGTTATTCAGTCAGCCTGGTATGAAGTGTTTCTTCAACATCTCTGTCTCTCTGTCTGTGTGGACCAATTATACAAGCCTGGAGGGACACTGGCAATATGGTGCCAGCCCCACGTTTGTACTGGCCCATCTGCACTTGAGTGATTATGTTGTGAATATATAACTGGCATTTTTGCTTCACATGACATTTCCTGGTACCCATTTTAGGCTAGGCTGACCTGAGAACCTAGGTCAATTTTTAAAATCTGCCTCAATGTGAACTTGAACCCACATTGGTAGGATAGTATACTTCTTCTTCTTCTGCGTTCATCCGGAGTTTGTTTTTTTTCGGATGTGATTGCGTTGTGTCTGTTTACAGCAGAGCTGCGTTCTTGCGCCGTTAGGCTGACACATCCGACTTCTGCGGGCATTTGTTGACCGGGTTAACCTTCCCGGGGGATAGTACACAAGCTACTGAACTACTGCGGCTCCCCTTAAACATGTCTCAACTATAAATCCAGGTCACTTTTCTTTAAATCTCGTCTTAATGGTGATTCAAGCACATGACTATCAGACAAGAGTATAAGACATCAACTTTTATTTGCCAGGGCAGCAGCCACTTACAGGCTACACTTTATGATTTCCAACTAGCGTGACATGTAATATCCTGTTAATTTTGCATCCTTATCTGAGAAAGCTAGGCATTTGTTAGCTACCCTGGTTTGGTCTACTTTTGCCTCCTCCACTGCTGATCTTTCCAATGCTTCTCTTCAATGCGGTTCTGTGGCCAAGGAGTCACGGACGCAATTTGTAATACTGCGTTCGAAATACAGCTGTGGACGATTTGGCAGGAGAAAACATATGGAGAAGAGAATTATAGATTGAGATCAATAACAAGAGGAGGACATTGAGAGAGCTGCAGAAGATGGCAAAAGATAGGAAGGCTTGGAAGAAGAAAGAAGAAGAAGAAGAAGAAGAAGAAGAAGAAGAAGAAGAAGAAGAAGAAGAAGAAGAAGAAGAAGAAGAAGAAGAAGAAGAAGAAGAAGAAGAAGAAGAAGAAGAAGAAGAAGAAAGAGGAGCAGCAGTGGCAGCGGAGGAGGAGGACGACGAGAAAAAGAGGAAGAAGAAGAACAAATCTTGGAAACAAATGCTGGAATTTTACCTCCATCTTTTTGCGTCACAGTCAAGTCCAGTTCTGGAATATAAAAACCAATAAACCATGTTAATATCATGAGCACTATGAAGATTTCACTGGTTTTTCTGCATCATACAAGAAGTAGCAGTAAAAGACGAAGAGGAGTAGAATAAGCTGCAGGAGGTGGTGGTGGTGATTTATGTATTGCCACTGCAGCAGCAGTAATATTTTACACGTTTTTTACTTGAATCTAACATTATTTTATTACCTGTTATTGTCCTTTTTAACGTTTCGGATAAGTACTTATGTTTGTATTGTTTATAGTTACCCTCCTGCCTGCCTTCACTCACTCATCATTTGTTAAATGTGGTACAGCCTTGTCCTCCTCATAAGCAACTGGTTCTTTGTCACAAAAACTTATTTTTTAAAATTAAAATGCATTAGTTGCATTTGAGTTAGAACCACAACCTAATATTGTAATTTTTACTATAGTAATTTTTGTATTTTTATTTATGAATGTGTGTTTTATATTGAAGCTTTTAAAACTTTTCTACTAATAACAAGCAAAACATAATATGAAAAACACAAGTTTGTTGAAGATCAGTGCCACAAGAACACAATCACAAATATGGAGGTTGCTGTAGCAACAAGCCTTCATCAACAAATGAAAACAGAATATAAATAACTAAAACAGCAACAAAAGACAGCGAGAGACCCATAATACTCAACCAAACCCGAAGAGCAGAAGAGAGAAGAAAATATAACCAATCCTGTTTAGGATTGGATTAACTTGAAAGAAAGCAAAAGGAAGAAGAGTATATCAAAACTCACAAAAACTGATCTCAATTTTAACCAACACAGCAGAAGCAGGTTGAACTAGGCCAAATTTGTATTTTGTTGTTGAAATATTGGATTGGATTGGACAAAGACAGATGACACAAAAATAACTAAGTGAACTCTTTCAGTTCGAGGCAACCTGAGAAAGGCACAGACATCATCATTCTCATCATGTCCCCTGCAAAAAGGCATATGCATTCATTTCCACAGACCTCCATTGTTTCTGTTCTGGAATCTCTGCTGTTGGAAACTGAACAATCCCTAGTTCACCTGAGCCACTCCTTTATATTCTAGTTGAGCTAGTGCCTCAGTGAAAATGTGGCTTTTGTATAATTAGTGAACTCACTTGCCAACACATTGGCCCATGATTCAATCTTCAGTAGTGGCCAGGCTGGATTCTTCCATCAGTACAACTCTGGGCTCAACTCGGACTCTTAAAACATGTACTACACAATTTTCAGAACTTTTCTGGGGTAGGAAACGCAGCAAGGAAGAGAGCTGGTCACTCAACCATATGTCATTCCTAGGACATAAAATGGGGTTAAAAGGCAAGAGAATCAACTTCACTGCACTGGGTTGTATCCTACACAGCTCTGTGTCTCTCTGCAGATTGGCTAACTGTCAGCCTGAAGCAACGCACAGAGCACAAACTCCATAGCTACGGCAATGACACCCAGGGGTCTCAGAAAAAACTGCAGTCATGAACCAAATAATGGGAGTCTTAAAACTCACCCACGACCTTCTGAGCATCAGGCAAGTGGCTTGACCACTCTGCCATGGAGACTTCCTACCTAGGACATATGAATGCCTAACACTTCACTTCTGCTGTGGGATTGTTGACATGTGCGGCACTTACAAGAGGCATCACCATGGTGAAACATGTCAAGTACTTCCTATGAACTTATGAAGCAAAGAGTGAAATTTTTGTATTTTATTTATTTTTGTTTTTTGTTGTTGCATTTGCTCACTTTTAACTCAAGTGTAGTCCATACACTTGCTATTACCTCTAGTGCACTGGACTGATTTTTGCATGTGGATTGTAATTTACGTCTCCAAGTCAGCACGAGAATCCAACATTTTAGTCCACTAACTGATGTAGGAGTTGAACCTGTTACCTCAGGATCAGCACACCAAAAGTTTAAGAGCAAGCTTATGAAATCAAACTTACCCTTTTGACCAAGCAAACAGTATACGACCAAGCATTCCAGCGCCATCTGAGAAGAAAAAAGTAGAAAACTTTTATTCTACTTTTCAAAAAGCAGCAAAGTGCAGGGTGTCCTCCCTAGGGCAGGATGGTGGTCAGGATGGCACACATAACAGTGACACAGATTGGAGGATATTACCAGTGTTAAATATGTGACTTTAAACTGGCTCACTGGATACATATATACAACAGGAGACAAGACACTTGAGAGTCTTGACCTCTTCCCTGCAGAGTGTGAAGAAGTTAAAGAGGTCAAATCATTCGTGGGTGAAAGGATGGTGGGGGAAGGTGGCGACTGCACTAGCCAGGCGGCCTTAATTCCTCAGGCTCAAGACACCCACTGTCCTACACCGCAAGGTACTATATGCTGTAGATGACAGTAGATTGCACAAGTTTGGACTGAAGATTAGAATGGCAATGATCAGCATATCAAGACCTTGAGTAGGCTTGTGAATCAACACTGAACTGGCAAATCCAGTGGCTGTGTGCCGATGATTTTATTTTGGTGAAGATCGGAGCACCGATGGACATGTCTGGAGTGCAATGACAATAATCTGGACTGAACTGGGCAAATGCTGGGTGGAAGCAGGGTCATTCTGGAGAGAGTAAAAGATACCATTGACAAAAACTAAGGCCAGGTTGCCACATAACACATAATAATAGAGTCACTTTATATTGAATTTGTGAATTCTGACAAGGATTTCAAAAGTACTGATGGGGAATCCCTTTTGAAATTGATGAGGCATTATGGGATCCCACAGAAAATTGTTAACTTAATAAGGGCAACATGTAAAGATACAAAATGCATAGGGAAATTCATAAGTGAAAACTAACAGATACATCTGAAATAAGAACAGGAGTGCAACAGGGATGCCTTTTGTTACCTTTATTATTCTTACTGACTATAGACTGGATTATGAACACAACAATAACTACCACCAGAGAATAGAATACAATGGGTTCTGACAGAGCAGCTTGGTGAATCTGGATTTCCCTAGGCAACATTGCCCTCCTGTCCGGCACATGAAATCAGATGCAAGATAAACTAAATATACTTGTTGGGAAATCACAATTAGGTCTAATCATTCACAGGGAAAAGAGAAAAGGCAAAGAATAAATCAAGCAAATGCTAACCTGATCTCCCTTGGTGAAACCTCACTTCAAGATGTGGAATCATACACGTTTTGGTGGCAGTTCCCACAAAGTTGAGGAAACAGACAGAGATGTTTAAATAAGAATACAAAAGACAAGAGGAGCTTTCATAGAACAAGGAAATCTGTGAAAGTCACAAGAAATTAAACCTAGTTCCAAATTTAGAATATTGAACTCTAACATTAAATCACTACTGATCTATGGATCAGAAACATGAAGAGTGACTAAAATTACAAGTAAACTACAATCATTCATTAACTGTGCCTGCGCAGACTAGAAGGACTGAAATTGTAATCAAACAATCACTGATGTGAAGCTTAGGAAGGGAACTCCCAGCAAATCTAGAGCTGAGGAAAAGATGCTGCTGATGGAGAGGACACACATTGAGAAAATATGTTCATAGTATAACTAGAAAGTTCTTTAACCCTTTACAGGGCAGACGCTTGTCCGTTTTGTAGCCCTGAACGGGCAAGATTTTTTCAGGTTCTGTAGAAATTTCGGATTGCGTTAGTAAAAACATCACAAATAAGGTGTTAGTCAACCGATTTTAGTTAAATAAACAACACAATGAAGGGAAAAGCATGCAGAATATGTTACTCACGTGATTGTTGCCAGTAATCCATATATGAACACAAATATTTACGAAATACGGCATGTTGTTTGTGATTTTCCGTCATCTATACGGCAATTTACAAACACATTTTCAGAATCATAATCACTTTCTTTAAAGTCCGACTCACGACTGCTAATGCAAAGTAACGCTTTGCACTGATATCTAGCTCCGATTAATAATCAACTTCGTGCCCTTTAATGTCATTTAAATTGAACAGAGCGAAATCTCGGCTATCACTTGAAGAATCGCCGAAATCCATTTTGAAAAACAGCGTAAAACTCCCGAAAACTATCAAAACAAGTCCGTAAAAGTCTGTTCAAAGTCATTGTAGCGCGTTTACAAATGGCGGCCACGTTGTCAAGCTATCGGCGAAAGTGAAAGTAGCCGTCGGAAGTGTCGGAAAGCTGAGAGATCGCGTTTTTACAATGCATAATAGTATCGGCCGGAATCGGACGCTACGCTCATATTAAGAGATCGGCCAGTAACGGACGCTATGCCCTGTAAAGGGTTAAAACCCACAGGATAAAAGAAGGAAACCTAAATCACATGGACAAGAGAATTTGAGACAGAAATTAATAATATCGATAATAAATGGGGAGGATATGGAGGGAGCTGAGTGAATTTCCAAAAGATAGGAAGGCTTGGCATGAGTTGGTTGATGTTCTAGTCTCTTCTCCTAAATTTCATCAAGAATACATGACATCTTTTCACCATTAAATATAGCACACTAATATAATAATCACTAACTTGCAAATAAAATCAGTACTAATCAAACACAAAGGTCGGACCAAGTTCTTGTGGCCAAAGAAGAAAATAGATTGACGACATCAAAGACATTGTACAATCACTATTCAGTGCCACCCATTGGGCACTGCAGTGCCAACTATTCCTCCCCTCGACGCTTGACGGCAAAAGTGGGAGATGATGATGATGATGATAAAGATGAATGAAGATGGTCATGGCAACCCAATAAAACCACAGTTGTAACAAGCCCAGTCTGTAACTTACCTTTCAAAAGCCAAGTTAATGTTGCCCCCATCACAGTGGCCGATGCATCACCAACACCAACACCTTTCAGAACAGAATGTGCTGCCAGTGTTCCAGTGATGCTGCTAGCAAAGGCCTGCAGAAACATTTCACACATCAGTCCATAAGATTAAATCATAGATATACAAGGATAACATTACTGCAATGACACATCAGTCCATAAGATTAAATCACAGATATACAAGGATACAATTACTGCAATGACACATCAGTCCATAAGATTAAATCACAGATATACAAGGATACAATTACTGCAATGACACATCAGTCCATAAGATTAAATCACAGATATACAAGGATACAATTACTGCAATGACACATCAGTCCATAAGATTATAGAAATGGTTAATGAAAGTAGAACATTATATACAACTCAAAGAAACAGACAATGATTTTCGCCCATGTTATGAGAAAAGAACTATTGAAAAATATCAAAGAATGAAAATATCAGCAGCAGAAGGCAGATGCAGACCAAGATAAATGATGCTGGATAGACTAAAATGGTGGCATGGAGGAAAAACATCACTAGAACTGATCTAGAACACTAGCGACTGAGATATGTGAAAATGCATGAACATCTATACCATTTGGCAGGGCACATGATAATGATAATGCTGACACTCCAGATGACTGCATCAGTAAGTTGGATGCCCAGTTTCCTTCCTCACAACCTTTCCTCCCAGGAAAATTCTGAAAATGTTATGCTACTCAGTTTATGAGGTTGGGTCGACCACAGAGATGTACTAGTAAGGCAAGAGGACTGACTTCAATTCGCCGGGTTTTATCCAGTATGGCTCAGTCTCTCTCTGAAGGGCAGATTGCTGAAAGTGTCACACAAAGCACAAACTCCATAGATGACCCTCAGGAGTCTCTGAGAAAATTTAACTTGTGAATCGATTGACTAGGCCCAGAATTAAACCCACAACCTTTAAGGTGTGAACCAGATGGCATAACCATTTCACCACGGAGACTCCCCAGTGTACTGGCAGAAACACTCATCCTGCCAATGTTACAGGTTAAATTAAAACCACTGTCTTCGCAAGAAAGCACACTAACCACAATGTCACCCCAGGTATGTGATATAAAATCATATGTAGAAGTAGCATAATATGAATACATAATGTCTACATGTGGTTAAAGTTTAAGTTAGTTGCATATCCTTTACAGGGCGTAGCAGTCAACTCTAGCATTTTTTGGCTGTTTGTGTTTGGCTGTTCCTGGACAGGTTTATGCTCAGTAGTTTGCCATTCCTTTCTGAAGGATCGGCACGTATACCATTGTATGGAAACCAATGCAAGATGGTCTGCTTCCAAATCGCCCACAGCTGTGTTTCAAACACGATATGCAGGATTACGAATTGCTTCCATAACCCCTTCACAAGAGCCGTGGTAGGAATAAGACATTAACACTAACAACATATAAACATATGTATATAAGAAAAGTCATAATATAAGACTGGAAGTGTCTCAGGGTTAAAACAATAAAACAGCAGATTATATTTTTGGTCAATTTTATAGAATTATTAATGTGCCTATTGTTATATACCCCCTGTTAGTTATAAGTCTAATATGCAATTCCTGTGTTTGTTTTAAAGGAAAGTTATTAAAATAATGGAACTTCAGAAATGTTTCTACATTTTAATATGTGTTACCCCCTGCAGCTAAACCAGCTAAATAACTGTAATCTTCAATGACCAAATGCTGTTAAACCAGATACATTTTTTTTTGGGGGGGGGGGGGGGGGGAGGGTTTGTTTAATGTTGCACATCCCTTACAGGACAATGCAGTCAACACCAGCATTTTTCAGCTGCTGTTGATGTGCTAGGCAAGTTTTTACGTTCAGCAGTTTGCCATTGCTTTCTGAACGACCGGCTCACATACCCCGGTAAGTTACCAGCGTGGCACGATCCGCTGACGAATCTCGCAGCTTCTGTTTTCCCCATGTGGATATACGAAATTACAAACATTGTCATTAAACTCTTGGCCAGGGAGACAGGCTGATAAATAATTATAAAATTACAATGACCAAATGCTGCTAAACCAGCCAGATAACTGAACTGTAACTTTAAATTACCCCATACTGTTAAAATAATTAAACAATTGTAACCTTCAAGCTCTAAAGATTTTGCAGGAGAAGTCCAAATGGAATAACTACTACCCAAAAAAATGCATGAGTGTATTTTGAACTTTTTAAAAGGCAACTAATATTGTGCTGCATATTAAAATATATATCCAGATTTCTTTAGTATGATCACACACAAAAATTACAAATTTAATCAAACATTATATGTTGCATGATTTACATTGACAATAGCTAGCTGCTCACATAGTGGTTGATTTACATTCACAATAGATGATCACAAAGTGGTTGATTTACATTCAAATAGCTGATAACATAATAGTTGATTTACATTCACTAAAGCCAGCACATAATGCTTGATTTATATTCACAATGTGTGATCACATGACGGGCCTGCGTGCCCAATTCTTAACCCTTTAAAAATAAAGATTTTCGTTCGTGGTTGATTTACATTCACAATAGCTGATCACATAATGGTATGTTGTTTAGAATAGAAATTGTGAAATTACCTGAGTGGTGTCCCAGATTTGATAGGATAAATAATCTTCGCTGACAGTATCAGGATATCCCTGAGGTAGAAAGACACTCTGAAACAAAGAAAAGAGTATTATTTCATGTAACTCATGCAGAGAGTGTTATTTCATGTAACTCATGCAGAGAGTGTTATTTCATATAACCAATGATTACCACCAACTGGGACGCAGAGGTGTTTCCAAGGCACCAGGGCCGGGTTATATACTGGCCAAGACCTATTGACGCGTCCTCATCGAGCATCCTGGGCAACAGGTCCCTTCGGGGTCCTGGCTAAAGTCAGTAGGATTGCCGATTCCTCCAAAGTCGGAGAGTGTCTGCCTGCACGGCGAGGAACCACCAGTCTGCACACCAATAAGCCAGACATGGGACAACGGATACTCACACAAACCTCAGGTCCTGTATGACATCACATTGATGTTGGACAACAGGATGCCTTCATCTGACATACAGGACTTCGCGTTGGAGCTCAAGCCAATGAACACAAGCAAGCAAGCAAGCAATCATCAACTAACCAATAATCAGCTTCAAATAACCGACTATTACCTTCTAATAACCAATGATTACCTTCAACTAACCAATAATTACCATAAACTAACCAATGATTACCATCAACTAACCAATGATGAGCTTCAACTAACCAATGATCAGCTTCAACAAATCAATGATCAGCTTCAACAAATCAATGATCAGCTTCAACTAACCAATGATCAGCTTCAACTAACCAATGATCAGCTTCAACTAACCAATGATCAGCTTCAACTAACCAATGATCAGTTTCAACTAACCAATAATTACCATAAACTAACCAATGATCAGCTTCAACTAACCAATGATGAGCTTCAAGTAACCAATGATTACCTTCAACTAACCAATGATCAGCTTCAACGAATCAATGATCAGCTTCAACTAGCTAATGATCAGCTTCAACTAACCAATGATCAGCTTCAACTAACCAATAATTACCATAAACTAACCAATGATCAGCTTCAACTAACCAATGATCAGTTTCAACTAACCAATGATCAGCTTCAACTAACCAATGATCAGTTTCAACTAACCAATAATTACCATAAACTAACCAATGATCAGCTTCAACTAACCAATGATCAGCTTCAACTAACCAATGATCAGCTTCAACTAACCAATGATCAGCTTCAACTAGCTAATGATCAGCTTCAACTAACCAATGATCAGCTTCAACTAACCAATGATCAGTTTCAACTAACCAATGATCAGCTTCAACTAACCAATGATCAGTTTCAACTATCAGCTTCAACTAGCCAATGATCAGCTTCAACTAACCAATGATCAGCTTCAACTAACCAATAATCAGCTTCAACTAGCCAATGATCAGCTTCAACTAACCAATGATCAGTTTCAACTAACCAATAATCAGCTTCAACTAACCAATAATCAGCTTCAACTAACCAATGATCAGCTTCAACTAACCAATGATCAGTTTCAACTAACCAATAATTACCATAAACTAACCAATGATCAGCTTCAACTAACCAATGATCAGCTTCAACTAACCAATGATCAGCTTCAACTAACCAATGATCAGCTTCAACTAGCTAATGATCAGCTTCAACTAACCAATGATCAGCTTCAACTAACCAATAATCAGCTTCAACTAACCAATGATCAGCTTCAACTAACCAATGATCAGTTTCAACTAACCAATAATTACCATAAACTAACCAATGATCAGCTTCAACTAACCAATGATCAGCTTCAACTAACCAATGATCAGTTTCAACTAACCAATAATTACCATAAACTAACCAATGATCAGCTTCAACTAACCAATGATCAGCTTCAACTAACCAATGATCAGCTTCAACTAACCAATGATCAGCTTCAACTAACCAATGATCAGCTTCAACTAACCAATGATCAGTTTCAACTAACCAATAATTACCATAAACTAACCAATGATCAGCTTCAACTAACCAATGATCAGTTTCAACTAACCAATAATTACCATAAACTAACCAATAATTACCATAAACTAACCAATGATCAGCTTCAACTAACCAATGATGAGCTTCAAGTAACCAATGATTATCTTCAACTAACCAATGATCAGCTTCAACGAATCAATGATCAGCTTCAACTAGCCAATGATCAGCTTCAACTAACCAATGATCAGTTTCAACTAATCAATAATTACCATAAACTAACCAATGATCAGCTTCAACTAACCAATGATCAGCTTCAACTAACCAATGATCAGCTTTAACTAACCAATGATCAGCTTCAACTAACCAATGATCAGCTTCAACTAACCAATAATTACCATAAACTAACCAATGATCACCTTCAACTAACTAATTACCAAAGCACAAAATAAACATATCTGACACACATAAAGCTAGAAAACAAAGCAAATAACTCACCCTAAAGCACAAAATAAACATATTTGACACATATAAAGCTAGAAAAGAAAGCAAATAACTCACCCTGAAAAAATGTGCAACAGAACTATATCCTGAAGATATCCTTTTAAGGGCCCCATCGTGTTTGAGGACATAGCTATGCTTCCTCGGTGTTGACCCATAGTGTTCCTGACACACTAGTTTCCCAGATTCTGCACCACTTTCAGCCTCTCTCTCCATCCTGCTAAGTTTGTTCTATCTACTTCTGATACCTTCAAAACAAGAATTGTGAAAATTATTTAAAGTACAAAGAAATATAAAGGAACCCTTCTACTTACTTTGAGGTGTATTGGATATCATCATCATCAGCATCCAGTGCCTTACCAGCTGGCATGGGTGATCATGCTTCTCCACAAATTGCGATCTCTGACAGCATGGATAAATTCGTGTGTTGACTCCCTTCCATGCCGTGACACAAGACTGTCAAGAATTTTCTCACGCTGTCCTCCTCTATCTCTTTTTTCATAAATCATTCTGGTTGTCACAACATGTTCCAGTTTTTATCTTCTCATAATGTGGCCAAAAATGATGACTGCTTCTTTCTGATGTTTGTGATAAGCTGTCTTTGCGACTTAACTTCCGTCAAAATGTCCAGATTCCTCATTTTGGCTGTCCAAAACATTCTTCTATTAAACCACATTTCCATGGCTTATATGGCATTTTATTGCCTGTTTACTAATTGTCCAGGATTTGCAGCCAATTGTTAAAATCGGTTCTATGTAACATGCAAGAAACTTCTTTTTCTAATTTTCAAGGACAAGGACTTATTTCACCACAATGTTCTTCATTTGATAGAGTGCAGTTTTTGCCTGTCTTATTCTGTTCTTTACCTGAGACGTAAATACCTGGATGGCTTGGCCACATGGCATGGTCGAGACAGGAACACTGAGCTGATCCATGACTCTGGTGATCGAGTTAAATGGCGAGTCATGACCGCCCATGCTTTCTGGCATGGCACATGATGATGGATTCTGTTCTTTATCTCTGTGATACATCTTCCATCTGATGTTACCCTCCATGTGACTGGGTATCTGAATTTCTGGGTATAAATATAAAGTAGAGGACCCTTTATACACGACTTGAGGAACACTGGGCAAATGGTGCTTGCCCATATTTGTATAGACAAATCAGCACTTCAGGGGTGATATGGTCAACTATTATGCCAGCCTGTCCTTGCCAAGGCATTTCTTTTCTACTCTTGTCTACAACACAGTGATATTTAATATGGTCAAAGTGTTTCAGTTTCTGAGACATGGATACGGCTTACGAGCCAGTTTTCTTTGACGTTCATACCCATTATTATTATAACAATATTATTTAGTTTCAATGAGAAATGTCCTCATCTGATACTCATCACTTTCATCATCACCATGTGCCCTGGCAACAGCCACAGATGTTCATGCATCTCTACAGATCTTAGACCCTGGTACTCTGGGTTTTCTTCTTCTGTGTTCATCCGGAGTGTTTTTCCATGCGTTGTGCCTGTGTACAACAGAGCTGCGATACGTGCGCCTTTTGGCCGACACATCCGACTTCTGCAGGTACTCCAGATCAATCCCACTGATGATACTCCTCCATGCCATCATCCCAGTTCATCCAGCATCATTTCCCTCAAGACTGCCATTGCCTCTTCTAACGATAACCTTTCCAGTCACCACAATGTTCTCTAGAGCCTCCCTTCTCATTGCATAACCAAACAACACTTTTTGTCACTTTTTACCTTTTGTATACAATATTCCACTTTCATTAGCCTTTTTCAGGCAATTGTCTGATGCTTGGTAACAATTATACAACACAAGTAAAGGTTACTTCTTTATCTGGAACTGTAGTCTAGAATGAGCATCATTGTATATGACATAACAATTGATAATATAATAATTATTATTACTGATGCCAGGGTAACAGGTTCAACCCTTACACTGGACAGTTGGACCAAAATGTTGACCTATCGTCCTTGACTTGGGGATGTTAATTAACCCTTTACCGGGCAGATGTTTGTCTGTTTTGTAGCCCTGAATGGGCAAGAAGAATTTTGAGGTGCGGTAAAATTTTGGGTTACGTTAGTAAAAATATCACATATAAGTTGTTAGTGAACATGAATAACGAAGACACAAACAATAGATTGCATGATTTATTGCCTGGCATATTTAGCTGCATCTCGTCAGGTACATACTGCAGAAATCACACAACTTACGTGAATTAATTAGATAAATCCTTCAAACTGAAATATACACATGTTCGCACAGTAATGTCGATTGTCTACCACGGTAATTTTAAACTGACTAACATGTCTTTCTGCTTGCACAAGGATGGCTTACGAAGGTTGATTATTATAGCTTCAGCAAACTTTAACAATCGACTACTTTGTAACAGATTTTAGTCAAATGAAGGAAAAAGCATGCAGAATATTTTTTTTTTTAAAGTCGCTTAAAAGTCGACTTCATTGCACCAGGTTTTATCCCATATGGCTCGGTCTCTTTCCGCAGCACGGAAAGCGTCGCACAAAGCACGAACTCCGTAGCTTTTAGCGACGACCCACAGAAGTCTCCGAAACATTTAACTCGTAAACCGAAGGACACAGGCCCGGAATCGAACCCACAACCTTCGGAGGCATGAGTCAAACAGCTTGACCACTTCACCACAGAGAATATTTTACTCACGTGAATGATGCCGCTATTCCACATATGAACACAAATATTTACGAAATACAACATATTGTTTGTAATTGTTAGTCATCTATACAGCAATTTACAAATACATTTTCCGAATCATAATCACTTTCTTTAAAGTCTCGGAAAGCCGAAAGATCACGTTTTTACAATGCATAATAGTCACGGGCGCTTTCAGATGGTTTGCCCGTTCAGGGGTAGAAACGTTCCGGGACGCTTTGCCCGCTAAAGGGTTAAAAGTACCTCTGAAGTTGGAGTGGGTTCGCCTGATGGCAAAGGACACAGTTAATTGGTAAAAAGCTAATCCACATGCAAAATTCAGTCCAGCTCTACTAGAAGTCGCGTGTATGGACAACGCTTGAGTTCAAAGCGAAGCGAGCACCAAAAAAAAAAAAACAATTATTATAAATCCTGGAGATAATTTCCTACAGAAAACACAGCACAAAGCATGAATATTATTATCAATTATAAAACACCAGTAGAGATTATATTAGAGTATATACTGTACTGGACAAGAACAAAAGTGTTATTGTAAATGCCATTAGTAAATTACTATGTACTAGATACACAACTGTAGTATCTTTTAAGATAAATTTCATAGAAACCATGCAGGAGGAAATGAGCACCAGTCTAGTATCAATAATCAATTACATTATCTGTAAGAGGTTAAAATGTAGACTTTCAGTTGAGTTTTAAGTTAACTATTTAGATGTAATGTAGTAACACTAGATTACATTTGCCTACCGGTGTTTAGTAATATTAGTTGTTCGATTCATGTAATGGTAGGGTTGCCAGATGTCCGGCAAAGAGAGGACATGTCCTCCTTTTTAGCCTAATGTCCTCCATTCAGCAGGCAAAGCTAAAAACCTTTAAAATGTCCTACCTTTTAAATATTTTATGTTATCATTTTTTATGTATTGTTGTTACAATTTACAATGTATCTACACTCAACCGTGTGTTTATATACTTTATTTAAACCCATTGCTTAATAATATTTATTTAATTTTCCTATTTATACCAAATGTGAAACACCAATTATTTGTATAATTTGAATCTAACTGTTGCTCTATTTGGCAACACTAACAATGCTGTAGTCTCTCTGGTCAAAATGTTAATGTTATTTCCGGTTCCGGTGACAGAGACACCACTTAAAATTGTTATTTTAATTTGTAATTTTTGCCATCTATGTTTTTGAAAATGGCTTCTACAAAGAGAAAATGCAAATTCTCGAACACTATGAAATATAAGTTTCCATGCTTCGTTGAAGGACGCAACGAGAATGAGGCAAAGTGTACGATTTGCGATAGTTACTTGTCCGTTGCCAACAAAGGAACTACTGACTTGGAGCGTCATGTTGACAGTAAGAGACATAGAAACCTAATCAAAGTGTCTGCGTCATCTAGAACATTGACGTCTATTTTTCAGCCTAAGTACTTGAAATGTGTTGCTGAAAGCGCATGCGGGTGAAGCAACTTTGGCATTTCATACAGTTTGTCATCAGTTGAGTTGAGTTGTTGAGTTGAGTCAAGAACCGACATCACTGCACGCAGGACATTCCCATACGTGCTCAGTCCCCTCGTTCAACAGCCAGCGAAGAGTCATACTACTAATCGTTCCCACCGCTATCTGATTAAATGTTCTCCTGGTCTTCCCTCTCAGTTTTGAGATTCTTCCAGAACCCCTGCCGATCCCCTGCATTCTCATTCTTTCCACATATGGGTTCTCAATCTGTTCCTCCGCCTTCTCCACCTGGTCCCACAAGCGCACGACCACCTCCCCCTTGTCCATAGGCAAGATACCACCAAGAGGTGCATTCCCTGCTAGCCTATCAGCCTGTTCATTCCCCCGTACACCCGCATGGCCAGGGCAAAATATCCATACAATTCTCACAAACTGTGACCTCTGAAGTGACGAGAGCCATTCCACACGAAACATTCCTTTCTCCACCTTGCTAAGCATATTCTTTGAATCCGTAATGAACACATGTTTTGCAGTAGTCTCCTCTAGCCACCGGAGTGCCGCTGTTACTGCCTCCACCTCCATTTTCATGCTGGAGGTCGTAGTCTCATATGCCAGGCTCTCCTTTTTCAAGACTTGCCCATTAGCCTTTGCAGTTTGTCATCATCAGTCTTACAACTTGATGTGTGCATCAAACCAGCTGTGCAGGTCATCGAGTTGTAAGACTGATGATGAAGTTTGTCATCATCAGTCTTACAACTCGATGACTTGCACAGCTGGTTTGATGCACACATTATCTGAAGATTCGGAAATTGCTAAAAATATTGCTTGTGCAAAAACAAAGACTGAAGCAATAATAAACCAGGTAACTGACCCCCACACTGTTGATGAACTGGATAAATCTTTAAGTGGTATTTCATGTTTCGGCTTTCGACAGATGCTAGCAATCTTGGTTCGCAGAAAATATTTCCGATCGTTGTTCAGTGCTTTGACTGGAAAGCAGGTGGAATCGAAACTAAGATTCTCGAATTAGACAACACACCAAATGAAATCTCAGAAACTATATCTCAGTATATTTTGAGAACACTCCAAAACATGATTTGTACTTCAAATGTGTTGCTTTTGCTGGTGACAATGCCAATGTGAATTTTGGAGGCATTAACAGAAATGAAGGTAGAAATGTGTTCTTCGCATTTGAAGGAAGCCTTGAGCAAGCCATTAGTAGGCGTTGGGTGTTCTGCACAACTGCATCAAACACGGTGCAGATTTAATGCAGATTGACGTTGAATCTATTGTCTTAAAGATATTGAATTACTTGTCTATATACAGTCACTGTCAGAACAGAAACTTTAAAGGATTTGTGTGACTATGTCAACATTAACTATCAGCAACTACACTATCACTCTAAAACTAGATGGCTCAGTTTGTTTCCAGCTGTTTTAGGAACTGTTGAGGCTGTTTACTGCTTTGAAAGAATATTTTCTTTCTGTAAACCAACCATCTGCTATGATAAATTAAAAAGTTTATTGGCAGCTATTGTAATAAAATTGTACTGATTGTGAGTTTAATCTGGAACGATTTAAATGAAACATTCAATATGTCCTCCTTTTTGTCTTATTATGTCCTCCTTTTGGTGCCCACGTATCTGGCAACCCTATGTAATGGTAGTTAATCAACTTAATTAATGACACTTGCAAAGAACATTAAAATGCAAGCAAGCGGCAACGCCTGTTTTCTTTGGCCCAAGCTCTGACACTTAGTCTTATGATCTCATTACAATAACAAGGCGCGCCGCCTACGCAGAATCCTTTGCAGATATGATATTAATTAAATATTATTTAACCATACGTTACACATCTCAGCACATCTCTTATCATTCTTATGCTGGTTAGTTAGTTGCATAATCCTTTACAGGACGTTGCAGTCAACAGCTGCATATTTTGCTGTTGTGATCTCTTGGCAACTTAATACTGGTACGGTAAACAACTAAAAATTTTCGTTGGCATTTGATTTGGCTTGGCATCGTTATTGACAGACTGTAGCCTGTAACCAGACCGTACGTAAACGTTTCATATGATAACTCGCTCATAACTTTTGTCACAAATCATTACAGTAAATATAATTAAAACAAGAAGCTAGTCGTGTACTTCTTTAAATTCCTACTTGGGATATAAAAGAAGAAGAAGAAGGCAGTTGCTGGGAAGCCCAGCGTTTACGTCTGCTGCACCTTGTTTGTAGTGGTAGGTTAGATCAGCAGGAATCTGGGTACGCAGACAAGTGCGTTTCGTTTCTCGGAGACAACGCCAACGTGAAATGAAAGATTTGCAATAACCACACATGTAGGGATAATCCAATCCGGCTTTTATATACGTATACACGTTCACCGCACACACAAACTCGCATACTCACACGTACACACAAATATATATATACACCAGACCACACTCTCACGCACTCACCATCGCATGCGCCCTAACACCACACACACACACACACACACACACACACACACATACATATATATATATATATATATATATATATATATATATATATATATATATATATATATATATAATATATATCGACCGAGTGCGCGCGCGCGCGTGTGTGTGTGTGTGTGTAAGGTCTTAGTCAGATATGACTGAGCTACCGTATGACACTACAAGGTATTACTACCGTATTACTTGCTATCTGTTGGCACTCACCAAACCCGACACCCCATATTGTGCCAATGGCTTCAGGCGGAGGGCGCAACTTGGATGGTACAAATCCTTATCCTGGTCGGAGGAATGCGACCTAAATATTCAATGTCATGGCAGACTAAGCCTTGGTCGGCAACTGGTCTAGGATCGAACTTCCGATAGGCGGGTAGTAGGAGCATTGCTTTGGTGATTCGGTGGCTTCTGCAGCTTGTCTTGTTCCAGATGTAATGTTACCTTTCCTCTGGAGTAAACTAGGCATGCCGACAGAGGGACCATGGTGCATTGGCAAAACATGATTATCTACAATTCAGCCCAGGCTTTGTGCTACGGAGAAGAATAACTTCATCATTGGCCCTTAATTGATTTCGGAATCAAAGCAATAAGCAGCAGTTACGGGTTATAAGTTTTCGTCAATTGGCGTAGACAGGGACTGCCGCGGGTTGCCTCTGACGGTGACTGATAGATACCTACAGATGTACACTGAATCAGCTACCGCACGCCTTTCAAGCTGGACATCCTCCAGCTAATTGGGTGCTGATCTGCCTCAGCTTGCCTGCTTCAAAGAGTTCTTGGGGATATGGATAAAAGTCTGAATTGCGGGCTGTAAAACCAATGCACCAGGCATTAAACAGAAAAATAGAAACCTCAAGCTACGGCTTGCAACCTGGAACATAACCATGTGTCCAGAACTTTCTACTGACCTGATAAATGTTGACGATGTGAGAAAAACGGATATTATTATTGTCGAACTCAATCGTTTTAACATTGCTATTGCTGGCCTGTAGGAGACTCGCCTCTCTGAGGACGGATTACTTGGGAAACACTATTACATATTTTATTTTGAAAGGGTAGAGGACATGAAGAAAATTTAGACAACATGAAGTATGAGTGGGCTTTGCAGTAAAGAATTCACTACTGGCAATGATTGAAATTCCAGTTGGAGGTAATGAAAGACTATTATCTCCGCGTCTGGCAGTCTCTTGTGGTTTTGCCACCATTATCACTGCATATGCACCGACACACACTTCCTCTGACGATGTGAAGACATTCATTAAAAAAAATATATAATTTAACATAGATATCACTTTTCGATGTGTTATTTTAATTTATAAAGTATATTGAATGAAGTTCTGTCTATGATATAGTTGTGTTATGTTATTTTTGTTTAACTTATTGTTATGTAACATACATTCAGTAGCGTGTCCTTTGCAGAACCTCGCTCCCATAACAACCCTCTGGAAATCTTATCAATCATAAGCAAGATGTCCCGCGTCCGATACACCCATCTGGATATCATCCGCCACATCCTGCACCCATCTTCTCTTTGACCTTCCTCTTCCTCTCTTCCCAGGCATATACCCCTTCATTATTATTATCTACAAACTTTCATGACATTTCAAGTGACCAAAATATTTCAATTTTCTTTGTTTTATCGTCTTTAATAGCCAACCCTCTTAAATATTCAGCTCTTTAAGTATGGATGCATTTGTTCTTTTCTTTATCCAAGATTAAGATATTCTTAGAACCCGTCTATGACATGTATATTTAAAAGCTTTTATGCGCTGTTCAGCTTATTTAATAAAATAATAAGTATCCCTGTCTCACAGGCGTATGTTGCAATGAGAAAGATGCATTCTCTCATATATAGTTAAATATTTATTTTTTATATACTATTACACAGACGTAGCTTTATTATTCTGATTCTGGTATAATTCACAGGTGGTTTGTTTTTTAGCGAAGGAAGCGTATCCAAGTAACAATTACTTACATTAAGAACATATATTTGAATGCTGAGGATAGTAATAGTGTAGGGGATTTCATATACAACAAAATAATAAGGATAGAGAGTAAATTAAGCGAGAGAAGGAGAAATGGGGAAGTAAAGGAGAAGGTAAAAGTCGTAACATCACCGTGGGATCTGGGCCTTCAGGTCAAGTCATTTTCCCATTACCTCTACCCTGCTCAACCTGAGAAGAGAAGTTATAATTATGACACATACCAGCCTCAGATTAATAATCATGTGACCGAATCAGTCACCTTTTGGAAATTAATTCGAAGGGGATTTTTGTCCATAGGAGATTGTGGTTTTTACCTTAAAGTGTTTCTTCTTATTATATGAATAAAACTGGGTGGAACTGCGGTAAAGCTGTGAAAATGTAAACAATATAAAATGACACAAAGTAGTGCAGCTTTACATAACAGAATTACGACACATACAGGACGTTGCGGCGATTAGCCTTCATCAGCAAACAAACACATTCACAAACACAACATATAGTCAAGGAGATCTCCTGTGACTACATCAAAAGGTGACGACAGGACGAGAAGAACAAAAGGATGAAAAAATGAAAGCAATGAAGAGAAAATGAGAATTGGAAAAAATGTTCATACTTACCTCACAATTCCGATCTGTGTGTAACTCAGAATATCACCGATGTCTTCTTTTTATACCCAACCGAGGGAGTGAGATGGAGGATGATGACGGGTGATAGGTGTAACGGTTCAGTGAGCACATTGAAAGAAGGGGGGGGGGCGGAGGCAGGAAGGCAGGACTGTGATAGTAGCCTGATAATGGTCTCTGAGCAATTGCAGTGGATGTACTAACGAAGCATGAGTGGGTGCCAGTGAATGGGTTGGCTCCGGTGGACGAATATTGAAGAGCAATGGAGTGTGCACGCAAGCATGATGGTGGTACTAACCAAAACCACATTATGCACTCGTATATGTTATTGTGAGGCGAGTCCTAAAGTCTGGGTGGACTGATATGCGTGAGCGCACATACATACATATACACCGCTCAACAGACATTCATACAATAGTGTACATGGACATGTGCAAAGTATATATCCATCCATCATGTGCCATGCCGGTAAGCGTGGGCGGTCATGTTCTGCCATCTCACTCGATCACCAGAGTCGTGGATCAGCTCCGTGTTTCTGTCTCGACCATGCCACAAGGCCAAGCCATCCAGGTACTTGCTTCTAGGTCTTCCCCTTGGTCTGTTCCCCTCGATCTTACCAGTTGTCACCAAATTCTCCAATCCATTTCTTCTCATAACATGCCCAAAAAATGTTGACTGTCTACGTCTAATTTCTCTAATCAATTTACGATCTTCATTTGTTTCTTGAAGGACTTGTTCATTGGTCTTTCTGGCTGTCAATGGTATTCTTTATATAGATATAGATATATAGGTATATATAAGAAGAGAAAATGAGAGAGAGAAGAGAGGAGAGAGAGAGAGGAGAGAGATGAGGAGAGAGAGAGAGAGAGAGAGAGAGAGAGAGAGAGAGAGAGAGAGAGAGAGAGAGATTGGTATAGATATTGTGATATGCCACATGGGGCATGTGGACACATGATATAAGCAGAGAAGTAATTTTTGAGAGAGAGAGAGAGAGAGAGAGAGAGAGAGAGAGAGAGAGAGAGAGAGAGAGAGAGAGAGAGAGAGAGAGAGAGAGGGGGATGGAGGGAGGGAGAGAGAGAGAGAGAGGTTGGTATAGTTCCTGCGTCATGACACATGGGGCATGCGGAGTAGGTCGGTCTACAACTATGAGGCTTCACTCATATTGTTCTCTATGAAATAGAGTTAGTAGGGTTGATTGTTATTATAAGTATAGTCCGGGGCGTTGACGAACACGTCTGTCCACAGCTTTCTGTTTCGTGTACT
Organism: Cepaea nemoralis; assembly: GCA_014155875.1. Classification (NCBI taxonomy): domain Eukaryota; kingdom Metazoa; phylum Mollusca; class Gastropoda; order Stylommatophora; family Helicidae; genus Cepaea; species Cepaea nemoralis. Next base: position 3,441 of record JACEFZ010017162.1, on the reverse strand, counting down.
GCCAATCGTTTCTGATATTGATGTTCCTCCATGCCATGATGTGAAACTGTCCAGCATCTTCTCCCTCAAATAAAATGGTGCTAGCACTAAATTTTTATAGACCAATCGACATTTGATGGGTGATGCAGATAATTGTAAGCCGGCCGCCCTTTCTTTCCAGAACATTCACACGTACCAGTTTTATGCTGGGTCGAACTGGGAGTCAGGGCCAATTTGAAATTTAAAACAAAAACATCCCCGTCTCGAGGGGAATTCGATCATAATACATTAATACTATGGGCCCAAAGCCGCAGTGGTCGAAAACGAATCTGTCACTGCTGGAGATTGAATACTGGGTCACTGTCATTGTGATTAATCAATCAATCATGTACAATGATGTTTAGCTACATTTGATATCCAACAATCAGATAGCGGTGGGTACGATTATTAGTATGACTCTTCGCTGGCTGTTGAACGAGGGGACGGAGCACGTATGGGAATTTCCTGAGTGCAGTGATGTCATTGCCGGTCTCTCTGGCCGAGGGGTTACAAAACTTTCTCCGTAATCCCGTTTATCACGCAGTCTCGTAGCGGGCGAGAGCTGGAAGCGGTTCGACCCCCGCTGGTGACTTGCGGGATAACTGAGCCGGCCGCTCAGAAAGCAATGGCAAACTACTGAGCGTAATCTTGCCAAGAAATCAACAGACAGCTGAAAGATGCTGATGTTGACAGCGATGTCCTGTAAAGGAAATGCGAAAAAAAAAGTGATGTCATTCCTTAACTCAGCTCGATATCCAACATTGTGAATCTCGCCATTGTTCTTCTCACTTTATCAATTTGATCTAAAAATATTGCATGTCTTTAACCGAACGCTGCCATCAATCCCATATTTGATTTACTAAGTAATTTTACCTTCAGTAGTTTGCCAATACTTTCTGAACGAGAAATCAAATTTATTTCCAACAATTTGATCAGGAGATGTAAAACATCTGGTCGTCCCAGCCAGGGTCAAAGTTCAGAGGTTAAGCGACCGGCCCTCAAAGGAAAAAAAACGTTTCTGTCAGGGATCAAGAAGATCTTCCAGGCCAGCCTTTAAACCTAAATCTGAGTCAATCATGTCTAAGAAACTGGGAAACATTCGACTAACCCAGACTGTTCTCTTTGTCTGTGACATGCAGGAAAGGTTTCGTGGTGCCGTGAAATTCTTCAACGAAATAGCGGAAGTCTCAAACAGACTGGTGAGACGATCAGATGATAAAATGCATTTAATTAATGCCATGTTTTATTATTTAATATTTAATTAATGTTATGTGCATAGGTCAGCGGTGCTGAAAGGTTTAACGCGCTTTCTCTTTTGACGGTGGAGTTGTGGGTTCGTTCCACACTCCGGTCAGTTGGACTTCAAAGTTTACTTCTCGTTATAAAATGATTGGCAAACTACAGAACGTTAAAAAAAAATGCCTAATCAGTAATGTATACTAATAATGATAATCACAAACAGCAAATTTCAATGCAGGGTCTGGGGTTGATTGCAACATCTTGCAAAACACATGCAACTTAATCATGTTTAGTGTAGAATTGTAAGTTAAGTGATCAGTGTTGTCAATTGAATATAGATGTTACAGAAGAGTTGAGCTGAGTCAAGTTCCGACATCACTGCACTTGGGGCATTCCCATAAGTGCTCAGTCCTCATCTTCAACAGTCAGTGTAGAGTTCCAATACCAGTGGTACTTGTTGCAATCTGATTATATGTCCGTCTTGCTTTACCTCTGAGTGACGACTCTCGATCAAATCCTCTGACCACCCCTTGCTGCTTCAGTTCTCTCTAGACCATGAAAGCCCATCGTTCTTCCACATTATACACGCGCTCCCACAGAGCCTTCACCACATCTGCCTTATCATGCATCAAATCAGCCCTCAATGATGTGGCACCACCCAATCTGTCTGCTTGTTCAGAAGAGTATTAAAATTGATTGGACTAAAACAAGAGAGCCGGTCTCCAGTGGCAAAGGACTTACGGATGTGATTCAGTAAGCCCACTTACCCAGGTTCAAAACACAGTGGCGACCGAACTGGCAGCAGACTGCGTTGCGCTGGTTTTAACAACTTGGTATGGGTGCTGGTCGTTCAGAAATCAATGGCAAACTACTGAACAGAAACTTACCAAGATGCAGCAAAATTCCGGTGTTGACAGTGATGTCCTGTAAAAAGGATATGCAAAAACAAAAAGAAAAAAAAAGAGAACGGACAGATCTATTTAAGAAGAAATCAACTCTGAAGAACGCTGGTTATTCAGAAAAATAAAATACAGAAAATTAAATGTTTTTCACATAAAATTTAAAAAAAAAATTAATTAATTTCTGGAAAATATAACCACGGTGTTAGGTGTACAAGGGAAGCTAAAAAGGCAGACCCCAACGTAGATGAATTCTGGATGTGATACATAATTTACACATGACACCAACATAGGCAGGAGAGAAATATTTAAATATTCATGGGTGAAAAGTTCTGCATGGGACAAGTTGCTGGATAAATCATAGCTTAACTAATTCTGTACAAGTATTATACAGGGTGTATTTTTAATGACTATGCAGTGTTTGAAAATATTGCCAATCCAAGTTTTGTATTCACCTTTTATGTTGCAGGAGTCTTTTGTTTACACGCTTTGAAACACATTTGGTGCCAGCCTCATATTTATAGACCAATTGGCACTCAAGTTATGTCAACATCAAGCCAGCCACCATTACTTGCCCAGACATTTCTTGGTACTAGTTTTAGACTGGGTGGATCTGAGAGCCCAGGAAAGTGTACAGAATCTGACTGGATGTGAATTTGAACCCATGACAACCAGGCCAATAAGCAAAGCATGCTAGTCATTGTGCTAACCAACGCTCCCCAGCATGTATGTGTGTAGTAAAGGACTCTTTACAGTGTTTTAAGGCTCATTGGACATGTGGTGCTGGACCCACGCTTCTATAGACCAATCCTGCACTCAGTGGGTCATGTGATCAGTACCACCTGACCGCCTTTACTTCCCAAGTCATTTCTTGGTATCCATGTTAGGCTGGTCAAACCGGGAATCCCGGTTAAATTTTTACAGTTTGAATCTGCCCCGATGCAGATCGACCCCATGACCTCAGGGTTGGTAGGCGAGTGTCTAGGTGTCTAGCCCCCCATACTACCAAGGCTCCTGTATGTGTGTAAATATGTAAAATATATGAGGGTAAGTTAATAAGTAAGTTGCAAATCTTCTTCTTCTTCTTCAGCGTTCCAAGCCATTGAGGTTCTTTGCTGCAGATACAAATGGCTGGAAAAAAAAATAACTAAATATGATAACAACTTGAAACAATGTTTATTTGTATACATATATAATCCTTTTATTTCTCAACATAATTTCCACCAACACTGATGCCACTTTTTTTTTCAATAAAGTTTTTATCAAAGGGTTTTTTTCCCCAACT